>WSYH01002032.1:0-32881 GCA_036426205.1 Ascaphus truei
GATGTGCCAATTGTGAAACTGTTTCTTCCTGCAGTGCAATCATCCTTCCAGCACTGTCATCAGGTCAGAATGGCGACGATTTTCTGCTTCCACAAGTAATTAGCTTGTGTTTGCTGAACAACTAATGCTTCGAATGAGGTGTTGATTTTTTGCAACTGTTTAGGCACTTCAATGAAGACTCTGTGGAGATGTGCCAATTGTGAAACTGTTTCTTCCTGCAGTGCAATCATCCTTTCCAGCACTGTCATCAGGTCAGAATGGCGACGATTTTCTGCTTCCACAATTTTTCCCTCAGAAGCTACAATTGCATCGTATGTGGTATTTGCTGGACGATTTGGCGGTAAAACAGTTTCAATTGGAACCTCTTCATGGTCACTTGCTTGTATTTGTGTGTCTATGGCGGCATCATCATCATCATCATCATCATCATAATCCTCATCATCATGTTCTACAAATAAATGTACACATTATTAAATGGCATGTTAATCTCTGCTGTGTTACTATGTAATTCTACTGTGTCATAAGTAACAACTAACATGTTTCCATACGTTTTATAACCTCACATTAAAAACTACCTTGACTTAAGAATAATGTTTGGACTCAGTATGAAATATGAGGGAATGAAAACTTGCTGTAAACTCACAACTCCTACATGATAGTTAACATCACTAACACAATACATGTTGCCTTACACTTCATTTTCACTGACACTAAGTAATCCTATTTAAAGAACATGTGCAAAACAAATAATGAACATGACAACATAACATATAGAAGAGCACATATTATATGGCCACCAACTGATACACTCACCTTCTAGGTGTGTTGAGCTGGCTGACCCAGGTGAAGACACTTGTTCCGTCTCAGGTGACACATGTCCTTCAGGGGCAACTATATATAACAATAACATAAGTTTTACATTTACATGTGTAAATATTGAACAA
Organism: Ascaphus truei; assembly: GCA_036426205.1. Classification (NCBI taxonomy): domain Eukaryota; kingdom Metazoa; phylum Chordata; class Amphibia; order Anura; family Ascaphidae; genus Ascaphus; species Ascaphus truei. The sequence continues at coordinate 945 of WSYH01002032.1, forward strand.
ACAGTTATTGTATGTTCTGTATTTATGAGTACCTAACAGCATCATTTCCTTAACCCAAAATGTGTGTGTGAAAGTGAACATAAATAGTTGTAATAACAATGTACATGCCTGTGTACTTAGAACTTTTGAGTTCCCTAACATAAAACATACTATGTTTCTGCAGTAATGCGTGAGGATAAATAGATTAAATTTGAACATAAAAATCATATGTTGTGTAGTGATATCAGTATCATAATGTACATAACTATCATGAGATGACCATTCACAATGGTTATCATGAAGGTGGTCATATTGCAAAAAGTGTTGTTTTTGGTAGAGGATATGTGTGGTACATTAATAGAAGATGTGGCACACCTGAATGTGGCTATCACTCAACAAGACAACACATGCAGTGTGTGATAATGTGTTGTTGATAGTAGTTCAACTATAGATATGAGTGAACTAATGTGTGACGTACGCTTTGATAAGTAATGAGTTGTTGGGGCATTTAGTAGGTAAAGTGTAGCTTTCAAATGAGTGTGATTAACTTCAGTTGTGCTAGTCAGGTTGTAATAACGGTATTCCCTTCCCCAAAAAGCCTAATCAGCCACACCTTTCAATTACTTGAAACAGGTGAAAATGGTGTGAACTAAGTTGACCCTAAAATGAGCCTGTAATTTGTGTGTGTGCTGAACCCCACCCCCTCTGTTGAAGTGTATGCTGTGATGAGATATTAATTGCAGCTGCTTTAACACAATGGTAGATGAGCTAAATAGTCGTGTGCAGTTTTTAAGTTATGAAAACAATGACATAACATATGATACGTGTGCCTCATTATGCTGTCTGTATATGACTTAAAGCAAAAATGGACCTTTTCATAAACAACTATAGATGTGTTAGTGCAAGTGATGTTTGTAGGCCGTTGCATGCAATATATTTGATGCATGCTTAAAATAGGCAGTAATGTCATGTTTGTCGGAGTAAAATAAATAAAATACACAATAATATTATACATATTTATGTTCTGTACCTGTAGCTAGTAATAATTTCTCATTAACATGTGTTACACATGTGTACTAACCTGTTGTTCCCCATCTTCGCCCACCATCAATTGCTTCCACTGCAGCAATGCATTTTGGGAATTCACATGTAAATGAGCACGCAATGGCACGTGCTATATTAGTTACTGCTTTTAGTAGGACTACAACATATATGTCTATTTTGAGATATATATATATACAGAATCAGACATATACATATATAGATGCAGGTATGCTTATATTGTGAAGACAGTATAAAAAGCAGTGTAAATATGCAAAATAACTGTAAGCAACGACACGCCTAGTACAGTAATATTTCTCACCTGGTGGAAATTGTGAGGGATAAATTCCAATATCACGGTCACCAGGTAAGCCTTCCACGACGACGGGAAGTAATTTTGCCCGAAGCAGCTCCTCCAATGGAGTTAATATCAGACGTTGTGGTGTCGGCCAACCTCCAGTGCCAGTAGCATGCACGCGTTGGTCTTGTATTTTCTTTTTCAATTTTGACCTAATATCATCAAATCTTTTCAGACAATGATACTTGTCCCTGACACTATTCCCACACGCATTGACACCAATGACTATTGTGTCCCACATTTCTTTTTTGCTTGATGAACTTGTCCGCCCTTGAAAAAAATACAACATATATGAGGTAAATTAATAATAATAGAAGCACCAGTTTCCTACACTGCTAGCTGTTCCAAGAGATAGCAAACATGCTGTTTTAGGTGTAATATGTGAAGCACATGAGCATTCACTACTAAACCTATACATGTAAGCAAGGTTGCATTAATATTGTATGCAGTTATGGCAAATTGTACGCCTGAGTTTTGTTGTCCTTGTAACGCATGATAAAAAGCTGTGTTTCCACACTAATTAACATAGAAATATATTCTGTACCCATATTTGCATATGAACAAAACTCAGATGACCTAGGATCACATGTATTTGAAGAATAAATGTAAAGGTACACTTACCTACTAAATGTCCATAGATACTGTCATAGTGCTCCAGAATGCCAGTGACAAGAGCTGTATTTTCCTGGTCATTGAAGCGAGGATTACGTGGCTTCTCCACACGTTTCTTCCGAGCAGGTTTAGGGTCAGAGCTTGGCTGGTGCTGACTGGACTCTCCTTCTTCCAATGGAAGAGCCTCCAAAAGCTGGCCACCAGCAAGCACGCCACCACCAGACACCCCATCAGCAACTGCGCCACCAGCAGCACTCCCAGCACCAGCACTCCCACTCCTAGCACCAGCACTCCCAGCACCAGCACTCCCAGCACCAGCACTCACACTCCCAGCAACAGCACTCACACTCCCAGCAACAGCACTCCCACTCCCAGCAACACCACTCGCAGCACCAGCACTCCCACTCCCAGCAACACCACTCGCACTCCCAGCAACATCACTCCCCTGAACAGTACGTTCACTCCGACGCGTACTCGCACGAGTAGCACTCCCACTCCCACCAGCATCACTCTTCCCACGCTTTGCGGGCATACTTCCAGCACTCACAAAAAACAGACAAGAAATGTACAGCCAATCACACGAAACACTTCCACATATAAAACAAGACAAAGATATAAACAAAACAACAATGGACAAAGCTCACCCAATACACAACAAGTCTCTCCGTCAATATGCAAATCTTCAATCAGCCAGCTCTGTGCGTCTCTCTCTCTCTCTCACTCCCAACAACACAGAGAATGATTAGCAGTACACGTTGCTTTTAAATATGGCGCGCTATCAAATACATGCTTGTTTCGCCTGATTCAGCAAGATTTGTGATTGGGCAACCTAACAGCACCCCGCCACGCACGCCGATACACCTGTGTGTGATCGGCTAATCATCGTGAGAGTGGGCGGATTTGTTTTCGGGTTGATTTTGAATGTATTCGGCACTTACTGCATACGGAGAGGAAAAATCGCCAATAACATGCCTAATCGGTAAGCTTGCCGATTTCACATAATCGACGCTTACTGCATGAGGCCCTTAGTTCTTACACACAGTGGATGCAGGGGTCTCAGAGGATTTCAAAACTCTGGATGGTGCTTGGCTCTCTTAATATGAAGGCCTTGGATCTTTCATGATCAGCCAACCCATGAGGGGCTGACTGGCCTCTCTCCCTCCCAGTCGGGAGGAGACAGCCGACACACCTCCACTCCCTAGGAGGGGTGGAAGTGAACTCCTATAACTTGGAGCTGCCTCTCTGAACAACCAGAAGGGGAGGGCTCAAGATCTGTACCCTGATATGCTGTACACAGACCCTGAGTTACCACCACTCCTGTCACTCAGAGAGTAGCATGAGGGGGGGTCAAAGCCCAACCGGATAAACTGTCACAGCCTAGACTTCTAAGGACTTACGTGACAGGAGTAGAGACGTAGTAGTCTGGACTAACCATGTTACATATATATATGGCTGCAGAGGTTAAAGATAGGGGGTTTTACTGCATAAGAATCCCTGCAGCCGATCAGGAGTCAGATTCATCATGCAGTGAAAGATTAATCTAAGATGGATTTTGAACTTTATACCATCGTAACCCAAGTCAAGAGTATGTAAGAACTAAGGAAGCCAGAACTAATTCTATGGCGGTAGAACGATGGAAGCATTTTCGGAGGAGAAACATTTGTTGTGAGGGGCGCCACTGTCCAAAGACTGTTTTTGGCTCTGTTTCCGCGCAACTCCCGCTCCTGGAAAATTGTGCCTAGAGACTATTTCTAAAGATTTCATTCCGGGAATAGAAGATTTCGTTTTACCCCGTCCGAGTAAGTGTATTTTAAGTGTTTTTTTGTAACCTATTGTGTGTGTTCCTTTTGTAAAAAAAATCACAATATCTCTTGGTTTGCTCAGTCAAAGGATCCGGGTAATTTTGTGTTAAAAGTTCTGGTCTACCGTGACACATAGTACAGTATGTAGTGCGTTTAGCCAAATACCTCAAATATAATTGTTATGCATGAATGTCTAATATATAGTCTATGCCAGTGTGATGTCATGGACACATGAGTTCTGGTTTTGTGCCAGTACGCAGAAGTGGAGGTTTGAGAAGTATCTGAGTCCCATAGTGGACGGTCACCAGCACCATCCAGGTCCAGGGTACCTACATCTGAATGTTATCTAAGATTGTTCTTGAGTGGGAAGCTCTTACATATGCAAGAGGACATCTGCTTGTTTTATATTGATAAAAGTTATTGCACCATAGAGGTGTTTTGTGTGTGCTCCTGCACCTCTTTCTTGAGAAAGTCACTGCGGTGACGAAACACTTTGGACGTGGTGATGCACTGTTTGGAGGCGGGGACTAGGACACAGAACCAGGAAGCCTAACGTGCTTGCGAGTGCTCCGCTCTTCACTACCCGTTCTACAGTTTACATTGCGGCTGAAACGTCAGTGAGAGCGGGTGGTGATTCCACGGAGGAACTTCAGCTCTGCTGAGTGACATCCAGCATATGGGAGAGATAGGAGATCATCTGGAATCTACTCAGCAAGAGATGAGTATCTATCACAGCCCTGGACACCTGTTTTTTCTTGTTTAAGTAACACTAGCATTCACCGTCCTTCAGCTATCAGCGTCCACACTCAGATTGTCTCAAATGAATGAGTTTTTACCCACTATTTGAGTGCAAGTCCTGTGACTACTCCATGCTAGAATAAATTCATTTTATTTACAGCTATGAAGCTGGCCCTTCTTTTCTCTTTTGTCTTGTAGGTTATCTTGTGATCAAGCTAGGTCACCTAAGAAGCTTGCCTACTCCGTAAGGATTGTGTTCTGAGACTGGACATTTTTTCATCATCAGCATTGGGATTGGTATGATATAATTTATCACAATTGTTTATTGTGTCACTTTTATCATTCACTGTTTGTCACATCACGTACATTTTCATTAGTTTTTTTCATATATTATAACACCCCCTTAAATCACTATTCACATATTTAAACACTACTAGCGCTACTATTTGTTTGTGTTGTGTACAGGCATACCCCGCTTTAAGTACACTCACTTTACGTACACTCGCGAGTAAGTACATATCGCCCACTAGGCAAACAGCAGCTCGCGCATGCGCCTGTCAGCACGTCCTGAACAGCAAAACAGAAAAGGGTAGTGCTTCACTTTAAGTACATTTTCGCTTTACATACATGCTCTGGTCCCATTGCGTATGTTAATGCGGGGTATGCCTGTATATGTATATATATTTATATATATATATATATATATATATATATATATATATATATATATACACACACACAGCAAACACTTGTTAATACCCATGAAATAAACACACAGCTATTTATGGTTAACAGTTTCCTAAACACACACAAATAGTCAGTTACAGGTCCCATGTGTACCAAACAATAATAGGTGCTGCACCCTGCCCCATATACATACATACTGTACATGTATATATAACGAGTGTAGCGCACTTTCCCCCACCCCCTGGGAGATATGACAGCTACGGTGTATGTGGTGCATTACCTGTGGTTCACAGGAGGCCTGGGCCTCCGCTGCTGGGAGCCTGGGGTGTGCCTGATCCGTCGGTGACAGCGCCTCCACCTGTTTGGGATCCTACTATGTGGGATAACCCCATTATAGGACCCCATGCAATAATAAACACACCGACTAAGAGTTACAGTTTTACTGCATGCATAGATTAACAACGGTAACCATTCCACCAACTAGTTCGCTGCCGCGTCCTGGCTGTGTCCCTCTCTCTGGCACTACAGGGACCCTAACTGATGGGTCACAAACTGAGGGGAGTCGGGGCATAGCTGGGGCCTAAGGGTGTCTCTGGCCTAGTGCTGGGGTCACTGACTGCCTGCACATACACACCCTACCCCTTTTGCGACCTGTCTCCGACTGGCGTGCTCCCAGCGCGCAAAATGTATCCTTTCTGAAGCAGGGGGATCCTCGCAGCCCTATTGGTCTATCTGTGGCATCTGATCCCCTGCCCCTTCCCAATTTTTTTGGGGGTAGGTTTGAGGTGGATATAAATACAACTGAAGACACTACTAAATTGAAAGTCTCTCTCAATCCCCACCTCCCCCACATCCCGTCCATCCCCCCCACCTCCCTCTCCCCACAATTTTAGTGCTTAAAACAGTAACATAGCCTCAACGTATGGGGGCCTATGTAGGAAGATGTTATACATATGATGGATGATTTATTTGTATGAATACTTCATAAATATGATGGATTATTTATTGCATCTTGTTAACCTATGTAATGACATTTCCACGCAACTTAATTCTGTGCTGATACTATTCAGTCTTTTTAGGGATTACTCCAGGTTGAACTTGGTGGACAAATTTGGCATCATTTCTCTTTTTTTATTGGCACCCAGAATAATTTTTCACGTATATACCATTTACATCTTTATGCCTACTGCAGTGTATTTCTATGCATCATAAAATAGAAAAAAAATCTATTTTTAACGCTGTTAGCGCAGATAGAGAAATATTAAATTAGGGCACAAAGTTCCTGCTTCAAAGACCAAATAACGCCAATTTGCCCCTATTATTTCCTCTATGTTGGTCCTGTAACAAGAATCACAACAAATCTATGCCCTATTAAGTAACACATGTAAAGATGGCATACGGTACACAGCAGTAGAACAGATCATTTTGACTGTCCCACTTTATATACCGACACAAGTACAGAAGTGGTCGGTAATCCAAACACTTCACTCATACTGTATAATAAACCTAGTTAATATTTTTGATAATTTCAGCATATTCTTCTTCAAGTCAGAACGTGTTTGACAAACTAGTCTATTGTTTTCAACCTATCCTTAGATTATTGCACCATCCACAGTATATTACAACATGTGCACATAGAGGACTACACCTACCATAGCTAGAGAACATATAATTAGTGCACGGTGTTGCTACCTCAGGGTTTTTGCTTTTTGCCAGGTTCCGTGCTGCTCTGAAAAATTGTAATTCTACCATCTCAAAGCCCTCGGGCTTGTCCGGAAGTCCTGGTACCTAAGAAGGACAGAACCTTTTTGTTCTGTGTGGACTACCAGTAGCTCAATGCTGAGACGGTGTCTGATGCTTATTATATGCCCCGCATGGACGAGCTGTTATATGAACTCGTGGGGGCAAAGTATCTGACCACCATGGATTTGGCCAAAGGGTATTGGCAAATAACACTGACCCAGGAGGCTAGGAGAAGTCTGAATTTATCACTCCAAGTGGTCTCTATGAATCTTTGGTGATGCCATTTGGGATGAAGAATGCCCCGGCTGCCTTCCAACGCCCGGTCAATAGGTTACTGGAAGGAATGCAGAGTTTTTCAATGGCATACCAGGATGACATTGCTGTGTTAGCAACTGGTGGGACTCACATTTGGTGCATGTAGCTGCGGTGCTGACAAGGCTCAGGGAAGCAGGGCTGACACTGAAACCTACCAAGTGTCTAGTGTGTATGGCAGAAGTATTGTACCTAGGGCATAGAGTGGGTGAAGGGCACCTTGAGCCAGCACCAGCTAAGGTGGAAGCTATAGTGCAGTGGCCTGTACCTAGGACCATAAAGCTGGTCATGGCTTTTTTAGGCACCGCAGGCCTATAGGAAGTTTGTCCTTCAATATAGTGCCATTGCAAAATCTCTGACTGACTTAACACAGAAGCGACTCCCAGTTCTGGTAGCCTGGTCTCCTGCCTGTGAGAAAGCTTTTCAGGCACTGAAGGCAGCACTGGCTAGTGCTCCGATGCTGGCTGCACCAGATAACCTTTTCACGTATTTAGTACAGACATATGCCTCAGACTATGGTATCGGTGCTGTACTCAGCCAAGTAGGGGAGGGGGGGCGTGATCATCCTGCGGTGTATCTGAGCAGGAAACTTTTACCTCGCAAAGTGGCTTATGCCTTAATTGAAAAGTAGTGCTTGGCCATAGTTTGGGCACTGAAGAAATATCAGCCCTATCTATATGGCCGGTCCTTTACTTTTCTATTCAACACAAGAGAGGCAGCGAGCACGGAAACGCTGATGGGCTTTCCCGACAAAACATCCCTTGTGAGCCAAAAGCCCCAAGAGGTGTCAGGCTAGTTGAACCACCAGATTATGCGGCTGCAATCATGCCTTCATCTTGAGGGGGAGGTGTAACGGTGAGGGGGTAACCAGGCTCACTAATAAAGGTAAAGCCCACTTGGTTGATCCATGTTTTGGGTTCCTAGAGTGTCAGCTCTTGGGCCTGACTGTTGTATTTGTACTACCATGCATTGTATGTAAAATATGTGACAATTAAGAATTTTTATGATTTTGCCTTTCCAGGGAAGCCAGCAAGCAGAGATTGCATGGCTAAGTGTTTCAGGGTGGGTTTTGCGGAGAATGTGTTGTCAGATTGTGTCTAAATAGCGGGGCTCCAGAGTTTCTGGATGCCCCAATAATGTAGCCGGGAATCAGGACAGAATCCGGATACATATAGGCACAATGCTCCAGTCAAAATCCTACCCTGAAAACGTTCTTGCAGCTCGCCGCCAGGAGTCGCTGCTTCAGCACAGACCAGAAAGGTAAAAGGGGCATAGGGATGCAAGGAATAAAAGTTAAAGTTTTCATTCTATCCCTAACACCAAAAAGACAGACATTTTAGCCAGGAAAAGTGTAAAAATATATTTTATTAACCTTGAATGTTTGTAAGGTATTATGTTTTATACCAGCGGTGTGCAAACTGGGGGGCGCGACCCCCATGGGGTGCGCGAGACTATCTGCGGGGGGGCAAAGGGTTTACAGAGGCCCTGCGCGCTTCCCAAAGGCACTTAAATTGTGCCGAGGGAGCTGCAGGGCCTCTGTAAACCTTTACTTACCTTGGCTCCGGCGGCTTCTTACACGCGTCCCCATGGCAACGCGTCTCGTCATATGACGCAGCGAGGTCATGTGATGTCACTTGCTATGGCAACGTGACGTCATGACGCCGGAGCCGAGGAAAGCGGGGGTGAGGGTACAGCCGGCAGGGGGGCGCAGGGAAAAAAGTTTGCGCCCCCCCTGCTATATAAAATGTGTTAGAAGCTGGGACTTTCAAAGACGGTTCTCTGAGGGGGGCTAGTGTGCTATCAGTTTGTGGGGCCACTGAGTCGGCCCTAGTTCCGTACTTCAAAGTCTATTTTATTAAATAATACAATGTATATGATTTTCATGTACTGCTGCGGCCAAGTTTATTCGAGCATTTGCCCGTTCTTGGCCGCAGCAGTAGCCTGGCGCGCGCCCGAGAGTGACGGGCGCGCGCCGAAGCAGCGGAAGAGCGCCCTCCGATCGGGGCGCTCTCCCTACCGCTGCCGGGTCCGCCGGGTCCCCCGGAACCCCCTGCTGCTGTCCCGCGATCGCGGGACACCAGGGCTCCCTCGGGGAGCCCCTGGACGCGCATGCAGGGGGCGCACGCTCCCGAAGACGCGTGACCGCGCGTCTATGACGCGCGGCACGCCGAGGGGCGGCCACTAGCAAGCCGGGAAATCTCCCGGCTTGCGGTACCGGCCACACTTTAATAAAGTGTGTCGGTAGTGTATACAGCATCTTCAGATGTTAGTATTGTTACAATTACTGCAGCCACTGCTTTCTTATTGTAAGGCCGCGCTTATAGTGCCGGCGATAGCGACGTCACACTGCGGACGCTGGAAAAATCAAATTGAAGTGACTTCCAGCGACCGCACCGTCACGTCGCTCCTACTATAAGCGCACACGACGGCTTCAATACATTTGTTTTGACGCGACAACGCGTCACTGTCGCCGTCGCTGGCACTGTAAGCGCGGCCTAAGATTGATATCTGTCTCTCATGCTATGTGAAGCTGATGTGTAACATACTGTAACGTGAAGCTTCGGCAATGGTGTGGATGTGATTTACTCCACGTTGAAGTGTGGCCTAACTAGCACAGATTTGTAGATTCGAAGATCTCCGTTAGCACTTACCAATGTGTTAACGTCAGTTAGCACGGGGGCGCGCAAACTTATTTTGCTGCAACGCCTTGCTCTCTCCATTCCTGCGCCCCTCCCTTAATTAAACTACGCCACGTTGCCCTGGTCAAGCGTCCCGAAGCTGGCTGAACCTCAGAAAGTAGAGGTTGCAGAGGCCTCGCGCGGTCTCCCAGCATTTAATTTAAATGTCTCGGGGAAGAGCGTGGGGCCTTTGCAACTACCCACGCCCCCCAGAAAAATCTCACGCCCCCAGTTTGCGCACCGCTGAGTTAGCGAATCATTAAGTGAATAACAGAGTTCTCTAGATCTAGGCCAATGGTTACTAACCAGACTTCTGCCATAAATAACCTTTAGATGGTAGAAGACCTCTCACCCCTTGTAATCTTCATTTATTTGTGAGCGGCAGGTTCTTTGGCTGCTGTTACATTTTGACAGTACGAGCAGAGTCGAGTTTAGGGCTGTATTTGGAGCAGATCACAATGTTAGAACTCATATCCCCCTCTCTGGGCCTCTGTTTGAGGAGTGGGAGAATGCTCTGCAGTGGGGTCTCCACCTGTAGCAGGTCCCTGAGCCCCTGCAGGGAGATGTGGCTCTAACATTCCTTGCTGGAGAAGATGGCGGGGATAGCCTGGTGCTTACCCGAGCAGTATGGGGAATTGCACCTTTAAAGCATATTACAGCTCAACCCCCTTATATTCTTGGGGTCCAATGAATCACATCGCGTTATAAACAGATTGCGTTAGAAATAATGTACAATTGTATGCATTGTACTTTAATGTATTTAAGATACCAATAATCGTGTTGTAAAGTATTCATAAATACGAAAATTGGGAGCCACGCTTGCATCACGTTCTAAGCGGAATCGCGTTGTAACAGATCGCGCTATAAAGGGGTTGAACTGTATATTGTGTTGCCTGAGGGAAACCCATAATGTGTCTTGATTAACTAAACAGGATATATTTAAAATCAGAGACGGAACATAAAACACAGACAGAGCTCAGTTTTTAGCACATCCAGTGAAACTCATACACGGTACAGTGCCTGAATGTATATGTATAAATATCGAGTAAAATGGTCTTTTAGTTTAACAATAGGAGCTTGTTGGGTGTCCAGTATGTTTAACTAAACAGGAGTAAGAAAGAAACCCAGAGGAGGAAGGAATAATATGTCATTTATAATTACAAAACTAACACATATTGCATTTATTCAAAGCTGTTTTTATTCATTTCCAGTTAGTATGTCTCATGACATCCACACAGCTGCCCATAAGAGAATTAACAGTTTTTAACATGGACACAATCACCGCTGCTGTTAGGTAGGTACTTATCCTTGCAGAAACAGCCTGGAACACAGATCCGAGTGCAAGCTACAGCCTTTTCGTTACGGTTGGCACAGGTAAAAGGGCAGGAGCTGCCACACTTCTTATACTCTCTGTGATCTCCTTCACATCCTAACTCTGCCAGCAAAATGGAAAACAGAGTTAAGGAAGTTAGAAAGCTGAATACCTGTCACTAACATAACATATATACCACAGGCAAATGTAGGACATCTCCCTCCCCAATACAGATATACATTATAGGCTGTATTTACTAAGCAATGCTACTCTATTACTATGGACTGGCCTTTATCACCCATTCACATGAAAGGGGCCATAAGGTGTCTTCTAGCATGCAAGGTGTCTTATGGAGTGGCACTCCTTAGTAAATATGGCACTATATCCTGCCATTCAGTCACAAACATAGATGCAATGGCAATGCTCGAACATAATACTAATTGTAAAGTACACTGAAATGCACGTGCAGTAACAGCACAGATGCAACAACGTCTTATACTCTATATCCGAGGTGGTCAACCCTGTAGTCAATAGCCACAAGTGGCTAATTGGCCATTAAAGTGTGGCTAATTGGAGTTTGCCAAAAAAAGCTTAAAAAAGTGACCTAGATCTGATCAAACTCGCTATTATTACAACGGACGGGGCACCAGCAATGATTGGAAGAAAATCAGGATTTGTTTCTCGTTGGAAGCAGCATTTGAGTGAGAATGGTGTGAAAAACATGATGCCCTCCTTCCATTGCATTCCGCATCAGGAGAATTTGTGTGTGCTCAAATGCTCGGAACCGACACGTTGAAAACTTTGATGGACATGATTGTGAAAGTGGAAGTTCCCTCATCCATCAACAGTTTGTTGAGGCCTTGAACGAATGCGGTGATTGTGATTTCGAGGATCTTACTGACTATGCAAATGTGGGATGGTTGAGCAGAGAAAAGTTCTGGAACGGTTTACCTATTTGCTTCCTCAAATTAAATATTTTCTTGTTGAGAAACGTCAGATAGAAAAATGTTCTGACATTGAGAACCCTTCATGGCAGTGTGATTTACATTTCCTGTGCTATATCATGGCTCACTAAATTGAATTAAACGTGAAGCTGCAGGGAAAGGGTAAAGTAATATGTGAGCTGGCACAGCATATTCAAGAATTCAAGTAAAAACTGAACCTCATTCTGGTACAAACTCAGACGGACGATTTCACCCATTTTGCAAACCTGACTAGATTTCAAGAAAAAAATGAGGAGTGTGGTCTACTCGACGTGAAGCGGCAACTCTACGTAAACTGGATAAAAAACCTGCCCCAGAAATTTGAATCACGTTTTTCTGATTTCAATGACTTCAAAATGGCATTTAAATTCTTGCGTGATCCATTCCATTTTGATATTACAAATTCAAGCAAAGAAATTTCCACCCTTCTGTCTTTGGACAAGGGTGGGCAAGAAGAGGATTTGGTTTCTCTTCGCAGTCTGGAACACTTGAATGTACCTGAATTCTTCAGTTACAGATATGTGGAATTCTATTCTGACTGACAGCCATCTCCCAAATCGGGCATTTCAAAATGATTGTCCATGTTTGGATCAATGTGGGTGTGTGAATCGACGTTCTCTACGATGGGATACATCGTCAAAAAACAGATCTCAAATTGTTGATGTCAATTTTTAGGCGGAGATAAGATGTGCATTGAGTACAGATATTCAGCCAATGTTTCTGCAACTTGTCAGAAACAAGGATTGTCAAATTTCGCATTAAAAATGTGTTACATTTTCAATTTGAAGAATTTTAATCATTTGCGTCTCAGGCACTTGTAACTGAAATAGTCAAAGTGTACATGTTTTGAATAAACGTTTTCAAACAGTGTGTGTTGTTTTAAATGTTTGATTGAGCATCCTAATTTCTCAATTTTTACATGGTGTGGCTATTTTCTTATTATTGCAAAATAGGTTGCCCACCTAGGCTCTATATGCACAGCACTAGCATACATTATTTTGGACCCAGGCAGGTAGAATGTGAGTAAGTCCATGTAGCTTAACTCGCCCCCTTTTAAAAGCACATAAAGTCCTTCTATTTTCTTCAACTTTATTGGGGGAGTTAACATAAATATAAAAGTTCTTGTATAAGGATATTAGTGGCAGATTTCTCTTGTCAGAGAAGGACCTTATGAGAGGAAGGTATTCTGCTATGTGAGAGTGCTTCTCTGAGGGGAAGGTAAAAAAGCATTTCCTTTACAGAGGGATTAATGGAGGAAGAGTCTACTCACTTAGAGCACACGTTCCTGTCAGACAAGAACAGGCTAAGGGGCATAGCAAAATTACAGAAAAAGCAGGGGTGAGGACTAAACCAATCTCAAGCGTGAGTATTGGTAGGTTGCCAAGGCAACTGATTAGAGGCTGTGTAAAAGGGGATAACTAGTAACAACTATGTTGCAAGATACACAGCTCTGGCTGCGTCAGAGCAGGGAAAACACATGTAACTTCCCTGGGGAGAGCTGGCAGTGGGAGAACAGAGGGAATATACAGAAAATATACAATCCTGTTCCAGGACATACATTACAGGCATACCCCGCATTAACGTACGCAATGGGACCGGAGCATGTATGTAAAGCGAAAATGTACTTAAAGTGAAGCACTACCTTTTCCCCACTTATCGATGCATGAACTGTACGGCAATCGTCATATACGTGCATAACTGAAGTAAATAACACATGTGTAAAAGGCTCTATAGTCTCCCCGCTTGCGCACAGCTTCGGTACAGGTAGGGAGCCGGTATTGCTGTTCAGGACGTGCTGACAGGCGCATGCGTGAGCTGCCGTTTGCCTATTGAGCGAGATGTACTTACTCGCGAGTGTACTTAAAGTGAGTGTACTTAAACCGGGGTATGCCTGTATATACATGGTACACGGAGACAGAGATGGCTGCTCAGCTCATCTAAAAGGTTTGTATCAGTTTGTGATGACCCGGGAGGATTAATGCTGCGGGGTCCGATTCACAAGCAGGGACCCTGCAGAGATAATCCACCTGGGCCACTTAATTTTTGGGGGTGCCTGCATGACCTACAGTATAGTATGTTCCCCTATAAATCCCTTCTTATAATAATAATAATAATAGCATGTTCTTGTATAGCGCTGCTAATTTTACGTAGCGCTTTACAGAGACATTTTGCAGACACAGTTCCCTGCCCCGTGGAGCTTACAATCTATGTTTTTGGTGCCTGAGGCACAGGGAGATAAAGTGACTTGCCCAAGGTCACAAGAAGCCGGCACCGGTACTTGAACCAGGCTCCCCTGCTTCAAACTCAGAACCTTTAGGACCATGATACCATCTAAATAATACAAATCTGCAGAAGTATTTGTGTATTACCTTTGCAAACAGGGCACTGTTTTTTGTCCACACAAATAGAGGAGCCGTTAGTAAGCTGCACCAATCCATCATTACAGACGCATCCAGGATTGCAGTCTTTGATACAAATTTGAGCTGGTCGGTAATTATTGCAAGTCAAAGGGCAAAAGGACCCACACTTGTCATAATGCATGTTCAGTCCGCAACCTGCAAGGTGTTAATAAAAAGGAAGTGTTAGACACACTTTAAAAGCACTCATTGGAAACACGATACAGAGCATTTATCAATATGAAATTCATCTCATGCCCTTCAACACTAGAGGGGCCTGTAGTACAGTAAGGGCTATACTGTAGTTACTAAGCTGTGCGATTCCATAAGGGACTGTCCCCTCCTGTGCCACAAGACACCTTATTGGTCCATTCACTTGATTGGATGGTAAGGTTTCTTCCTTCAACAGAAGTCGGTCTATATACTAAAGATTCATAGCTGCAAAAATAGGCCAAAGACAGTGAAAACAGAGCCATATTTATCAAGGAAAACGAATCCCACTGAAAGTAACGAGAGTCTTTCCCGTGATAAATCCGGTTCAATTATTTTGCACAGATTTTCCCCAGTTTTTGACCTGGAAAACTTTAGTAAATAACTTTGAAGGTATTTTTTGGAATAGCACCACTTAGCAACATGGGCCAAAATATGTTACAGTCCTCTCCAGCAATGTAGAGGGTTATTCAATCAATTATTCCGGCTTTTACCACAAAAATTACACCGGATTTATCAAAGGAAACAATGCTTTTAATAGTACACTCGGGCCTGCTCCTCTTTTCAGACTGCCTCCCTCCAGGGCCGTCGACAGATTTCCCGGGGCCCAGGACTACAGTTCTTACCGGGCCCTCCCCCCCTCCATCGGCAGTGTTGCGAGCCCCACTTCACACCTCGCGAGCCCCTGCAATTTTCCTCCCTCTTTCATTTATTTCGCTCTCCTCTGTCTCACCTCTCACTCTTCCTCCCTCAATGACCCCACTCTCACTCAATTCCCCCGCCTCACATGTATTTCTCTCCCCTGTGTCTCCCTCTTTTCCTCACTCACCCCCCTCTCTCACCCCTCTCTCCTCTCACCCCCCTCTGTCAATTACCCCACTCTCACTCAATCCCCCTCCTCACTCATTCTCTCCCCCTCTTGCACAATTCCCCCCACAAAATATATACCTAAAAAAAAAACACCTCCCAATGCAAAAGACTTCCCATTCCCAAATACATACAAAAAAATCTCAACCCCCCAAATATATACAAACAACCACCCCAAAATATAAAACCCCCAAATACATTTAAAAAAAACCACCTCCCCAATACATATGAAAAAACCCAAAACATATAAAGCCCCATACATATATGAAAAACAAATTCATATATAAAAAAGACTCCCAATGCATATAAAAAAAGCAATACATATAAAATGCATATAAAAAAGCCCCCAATACATATAAAATAGCCCCCAATACACATAAAAAATAGCCCCAATGCATATAAAAAAGACCCGAATACATACAGTTTTAAAAAACCAATACATATAAAAATACTCCTACCCAAATACATATTAAAAAATAGACTTACCTTGGGGATGGTCAGGCCAGGCCCGGTGACTGACCAGTGACTGTTGGGGGGGAGGGGGGCGGAGACTGCTGGGGGGTGACTGCCAGGGGGAGGGGGACTGGTGATTTCATGGGGGTGACTGCTGGACGGGTGAGGCGGGTGACTGCCGGGTGAGGTGGGTGACAGCTGGGGATGGGGAGACCAGTGACTGCCAGGGGGGACCGGTGACTGTCAGGGGGGGACTGGTGACTGCCATTGAGGAAGACCGGTGATGGCAGAGGGAGGGGCCAGTGACTGTCAGGAGGGGCCGGGAGGGACCCTTGACTGCTGGGGGGCCAGGCGGCCAGATAAAGCAGTTCCCGCTGGGCCCCAGCACTCCAACCTGCAGGCCTCTTCCTCTCTCTGTCCCACGCCGGGCCCTCTGACTTCATGCCGCCACATGACGGAGGCTGGGCCAAGCATCAGAGAGGCCTGACATCAGAGGGCCCGTATGGAACAGAGAGAGATGAAGAGGCCTGCAGATGGGGAGAGACGGAACCCGGCAGCAACTGCTTTGTCCGGCCGCCGGGCCCCCTGCCACCACCGAGCCCAGGACACTTGTCCCAGCTGTCCCCCCGGTCAGCCCTGCCTTCCTCTCCCGTCTCTGGCCTGCACCTCTCTCCTCCTGCAGCTCAGCAGTGTCTACCCACTCAGGGCTGCACTTCCACCGGTCTTACACCCCCATCCTCCAGGTGCCGGTCCCTCTTTCCTCCTCACTGAGCTCAATGTGGGAGGTTTAGGTCTCCCAGGGAGGCACCAGCAGGAGAGACCACAGTCACAGACAGGTGTATGTTTGTCTTTGTGTTCATCCACTGTGATTTCTGACTGTGTGTCATTCTGCGCCCCTTCCCCTCTGTGTCATCGGCCCCCAACGTGGGACCATTTTGTGCTCTCACCATGTGACATTCTGCTCTGGCAGCAAAAAGAAAGCTGCAACATCGTAGGAAGAGGACATTGTGACTTTCCATTGGTGATCCCGCACCCATATTTGCTGATTTTCCTGTTACACACTGACATGAATTCTTGTGTTTGCAGCATTGGTATGGTGTAAATACACTTATTCACTATACAGTATATGCTTACTTGTTGATGGGGTTGTTTGTCCATTCACCGGCAGGAATGGCAGACCTGCAAAACAGGAGAAATGTTTGCAATTAATGTTGCAAATCTTTGTGCATTTGTGTCTGCGTCCTACACTTTGTATTAGATTTATAAATATTAATATCAACCATTTCAATACTGTTTGACAGAAGCACTGAAGCGTTTAGTAGCTATTGTTCTGCATAATGTATATCTGTAAGAGTGGACACGGTGCATTAGTATTTACCTATCAGGTGAAAACCTGCTCTACAGTTTAAGACCAAAGGCAAAGAACATTGTCACAGGTTCTTACCTGACTGATAAAGCTAGGCCAATCACTGGGTCTTTTCTGTTATACGTAGGAGGAGTGTTGAAAATAAATCTCTTAGTATTGCCAGTCGGCATGGCAGTTACATGAAGTGAAGTCCAAGTGCAGTGACACTAATAGTATTAAGCTGCAAAATATATATGTTTAAAATGATATTGTATCAATCTGCAGGAATAGCTGTAATGCCTTTTATATTTAATCGTTGTTCAGATCAACTTCAAATCAGAATGTGCATCACATCTCAAATGGATCAAGGTATTTTGCTTTGTATTAGCTCTTTGGTTTTAGGGAGTAAAAACTACCAATTATTTCATATAACAATACAAAGTATTAGATTCTGCCTCTCTCACTATTTTTACCTTAACTCTTATGTGGGCCAATTAAACCGCCAGGTGTTAGCTAATAGGAGTGTTAGGATCCATGTCTGCTGCCAGCCTCACAGCATCAAATGTGCAGACATGGAAATGTTACATTTTATACAGAACCTAAACTAGAGATTACATTGGGATCCATACAGTGTGTAATCACATTGTAGTACTGCAGCAATCTGTCTGAGGCACTGATTTAATCACTGCTGGAGATTATCATGCAGCTATATATACTTTGGATGCATTCCTTATCTTTGTCAGTGTAGGTTTCTGTTTTGCTTTATTCCTGTGACAATTATCTAAATGATGGTTTGAGCTTTACAAAAATTCATAACACTCAGTTAAGCGTGTGGTTCCTCGTAGGGTTTTTTCTTCTAAGTGGGAAGCAGGGGGTCTCCAGAGCAGAACCATGTTAATTTCAGCTCTGGAGACCCCCTGCTTCCCGTGATAGTAACCTCCCGGTAGCATCCCCAGCTGGGTAAACAATATGGAGGTTTAAATCTCAATCATGAAGCACCGGCAGTACCTTCAGAGTTTGTGTCTCTATAATCAAGGGGTCCCAGGAGATTAAATGATCGCGTTTCAGCACTGGAGACCCCCTGCTTCATATCTACTTTTTAAAGCAGTGGTTGGGATGAAAGCTTTAATCTCTTTTCTGTGATGGGGCCCAGCATTACATTGTAGCACATCGTTACAAGCCCATCTGATAATGGAAGGGTTATGGATTTTTACACATTTTCCTCATTGTAATACTTATAGGACCTGGTATTAGAATAAATAATTAGGCACACTGCTTTGTCTAAACAGAGTATATAATTTAGCATTAATCCCGGGATGAAAGGATCCTTTAGGTGTAATTGCTGTGAAAGCAAAAAGGAAACATGAATAAGAGGAGTGAAGCTCCTTACCTTCAGATTATGAAGTTTGTGAATAAAATACTAGCAGCATTATTTATATATATATATATATATATATACATGCATACGTGTGTGTGTGTGTGTGTGTGTGTGTATGTATATGTGTATATATATATACATAATGTCGTGGTATTGGTACCGTGTTAGCCGAGCTTTAATAATCAAAAATGAATAGACGATAACTGTCTGTGGCTAACGAAATGCTTTTATTTGTGCGAGCTTTCGAGATACCCTGTTCTCTTCTTCCGGCGATGGTACATTTGCATAAAGCAAGCAAGGATTAACTTAAAAACAATGCATATACTGTAGGAATGTTATCTGTGACTGAAACCTAACACCCACCCTGTGTAGTATGCGATTTATGACTTGAGGTGTTAAATATTCCCTGAATGTTAGTGATGTAAGAGTGTGTGTGTGTGTGTGTATGTGTATGTAAATATAAATGTGTAAAGAGCCCACAGTGTATACAGCGCTTTACAAAAGGTGTGTGTGGAGTGGGAGTGTATATCAATGGTGTGGGTAGGTGTGGAAATGTAAGAGGCTGTAGCAAAACTAAAAGTGTGTGTAGATACTATGTGGTCCCTATTGGTATATAGGGATGGAATTACATAGAGTATTTGTATGTGTAAGAGACAGCTGTGTGTGCATACATATAGTGCAGTATGTATAGGCATGGCCTTTAGCACTCATGGGAAGAGAGTTCTCTCATGTCAGTAGTGACTCATGAAACTGTGGTCTTGGTTTAGGCCATCGCTAAGTGTCCCGAACAGTTGCATACATTTGTATTCATGCAACCATTTCTCTTTCGGCGTTCTAAGATTACCTTTGAGCATGGCCACCTTCAGCTCATTCATCTTATGGCCAGAGATGAACTATGTGTGTGTATATATATATATATATATATATATATATATATATATATATATACATATATTCGATCCTTTGAAAAAGTCACTCACGTGACGAAACTAGAGGACGCCGTGACGTAGTGACGCACTGACATCATCATGCAGGTTGAGGCTGTGTCGAGGTCTGCCAATTTCTTATTACACACGCAGAAAGGTAGAGGATATTTCCGGGCAAAACAGAGTTGTTATTGCGGAGTTGGGTGCTCTAAGGTCTGAATGCTGGGACTATGATTTCACGTCAGGCACATGGAGTGAAGTAGCTGACAACTGGATATCTTCCTACTACACCGGATGGTGTTTCAGCTACCTGCCTAACACCACCACCTCTCCTGCTTACACTGACTACCATCTTCCATCCAGCCACGGATAAGTATCCTGATATACTGCTTGTGTATATCTACAGCAATATCTGGCTTTCTACCCTCCTACAGTCTCAGCTGGTTTACAGATTGTCTCCCTTGAATGCTTTTTCACTATTTGAAGTGAGTGCAATTCCTGGCTGCCACTTTCTGCTTTTTAATAAATTGTCAATTTTACAAACAATATTATGCCATAGAGCTGGCGCTTCTTTTTGTCATTGTTTTTTAGATTCTTCTGATCTGGCTAGATCAACCAAGGAGCAGCCTACTCCACATTGTGACTGACAATTAATCTCTGTATCTGGACTTTTTTTCTCATCTGTTTCCATCATTTGGACTGGTTTGTTCTCTGATATTCACGTTATATGGTTTTATTATTCTAATTGTCTTATTGCTTTAATTTGTATTTAGTAATATTATATAAGCACCATTTGATTATTTAATAATTTAGCCCTATTGACCATTACATTAGAACTCACTAATCCCACTTATAGCGCTACTCTTTGTTCCTTGTTTTTGTTACATATATATAGACAACTCACAGACAAGACCTACTACAAGAAACTCACGCATGATCCAACCCAGGAATATACAAAGCAACTCATGAATCTCATTCAAACATTCCCTAATCACCTGCAACCACAATTGAAGCAACTAATACCTGACAACCCAGGAGTTGGGATCTTCTACATGCTTCCCAAAATCCACAAACCAGGAAACCCCGGCAGACCTATTATAACAGGTATGGATACACTCACTGAAAAAAATATCAGGCTTAGTGGAGAATATCCTCAAACCTTTAGTCAGAAGCACCAACAGCTTCATACAAGATACAGTACCACAGATTTACTCAATAATCTTAACAACATCAACCAACTACCATCCAACACACTGCTAGTTACCATGGATGTAGAATCCCTTTACAGCAACATCCCCCACAAGGATGGTATTGAGGCATGCCTGCAATTCCTTACAACATCTCGCCTGGATCAGAAATACAGCGCTGATGTAATTACCAAACTGATAGAATACATCCTCACACACAACTACTTCAGCTTCAACATTTGGTAGGTAATTTTACAGGGATGGGAAGAGTGTCTATAATAGCATAATGTGTTGTACACTGGCAACGATACAAAGAGTGATAGCAGTAGTTGCAGCATGGGATTACACGGTCTGTCTTTGTATACCATGAATAAATATAGGTGAGAAGTGATTAAATACAATGACATGGGGTCCTTGGTAATATAAAAAATAATATACTCACCCAATGTCAGCACCAGGAGGATTAATCTAAATTCCATCTTTAATTATAAGTCCCAGGTTGATCAGTTTGCTAGGATGAGATAAAGGGAGAATTTACATTAGGAGTAGGGATACAGATACAGAGAGAACTGATTTGTGGGTAATACATATGTATTTGCAATTAACAAAGTCAGTAAATTAAAAATCAAGCAATTATATAAACTGACACAGTCAGTCAGTCAAGTTATAACAGCCAAGCAACATTTCTTACAAACTGTTTTACTGCATGTTTGTCTATTTCCGGTGGAGTTTGTACATAAAATGGGTGGTTTTTTCCCCGTTAAATAAACTGATTTCGATGACCTGATACTATTCTAACTAAAGTCAATGGTGAGTGGAATATCATTAGAATGTAGTTAACAACTTGCTAATTCCCAATAGTTATCAGGAAGGCTTCTTGATAATTGATGGAAAAATGTGTAATTTGTCTATTTTGTCCTTAACAGAAGTTCCCTAAATATATAGGTTATTGGAAGATCAAAATATCTCCTTTTCCCTCTCTAGTTCCCTTCATATAAGTTGTATCATGTTGCCAAGTACTATAACGACTCTCTATCATGATCCTGTAACAGATGCCAAATACAGGTCCTTATTGTATACAATGTAAAATACATTTACCAGCTCCCAGTACACCGTTTGGAATACACATCTATATACACACACAAGGGTACCCAGGCCAGTTATGCAAATACAGTATACTGTTTTTTCAAGTTGCCATCATTGATCAGGCCATTTAGACACATTCATCACATTTTTACAGATACGTATTACTTGCATAGTATCTGCTGGTTACAGTATGTCTAGGTATAGTACTTGGAACTTATTACTATATTCACATACTCACAATTTACCTTAATTGGTTATTGGTTTTCTGCAAACAAATATGTTACTTGTTCACCTCTTACACATTTATGAACAGATGTACTGTAACTAGTTGTAATTAACAGCTCTTTTCTCAAACAAGTAAGGCCGCACTTATAGTGACGGCGACGCGACCGATGACGTCACCCGTCGCCATCACCACTAGCGAAAGTTATACTTTAACTTTCAGCTACGTCGCTGGCGACAAGGCCAGTGATTGGTTCAGAGGCTGTCACAGAAAAATCAAATTTAACCCGCTTCCAAATCTTTGGTTGCGATGTCGTTCAGTCGCCGTCGCGCTTACTATAAGCGCTTGCGACAGAGTAAATTGATTCGTTTTAGCGCGAAGTTGCGTTGCCATTGCGTGCACTATAAGCGCAGCCTAACAGGCAGCGATGGTTACTAGAGGTGAGCAGATTTTTTACAGACCTCAGAGAACTTGGAGCTTTAATAATTACCTGATTAGCTACAATTACCAGTTTATATATCACATACTGTAATATTGCCTTGTTCCCATTGCAGACATTGCATCAAAAATATGGTACGTACCTGTATAGAAGATACACCTGGATAATTCCTCCTTTCCGCTAGAGATTTCTACTCTGAACTGCAGTATTTATATTATGTGGATCTATGGGCGTTGTTCAGAATAAAGGAATGACGTGAGGAAAGACCTGGGACCAATGTCTATTTCAAATGCTTCCCTGGGTGTTACCCTGTACAGGGCAGTCAAATAACCAGTGCTTTTATCATGGACAGAATGAAGAGAAAATATAACACCCTATGATTAAGTCCCTTCAGAGGAACATAATGATCAGTGATTGTATGATGATGTTTATGTACAAATACAGGTGCATCCCTCCCTTTACAGGATGTGCAAAAATAGCTTCAAACGCAAAAACAAGAAAAAAGAGGAAAAAATTAAACAAATATAGTGTAGACTGTAAGCTCTCCCGAGAAGAGCCCTCATTACCGCTCTGTATCTGTTTGTGCATATGTGTATGCAACTGTTCATGCAATAATCACATCTCTGTACCCCCAGTGTACTGCGATACAGAATATGTTGGCGCTTTTCAAATAAACGATGACAATAATAGGGTGTTGATAATAAAATGTGAAATTCTAAGGTATAAAGTATGGCACTTACATGTTAATACTTGGCAACAACACACAAATAATCAGATGATTACATAAAGCCCCCTATAGTTGCACTCTAGGTAGGTGACATTACTGATACAATGTCATCTATAAGCAGGCCACTGAATAGCCTATTCCCTTATTAGGGTAAGCCGCAAAGGTCACACTCAAATGAAAATAAAAAACTTTTAATCAATAATGTTTAAAATCGACGAGACACCATAAAAATGCATACACAATGCATAATAAAATCCCCAAATGTGTAGCGGCACGAAGGCAGGCAAAGAACTATCAATGTCCAAAGCCTAAGGATAGGCTGACACAACGCTGCATAGATCCACACAGTATGTATGTGTGGTTGCGTATCCATAATTAAATAATAAATGGCATGCTACAGTGAATAATGGAGTGTAGAAGACCCCTCTGTTAGGTGATATACAACCTGATCGCTAGCGTGTCGGCAGCTGAAGTTCCAGGAAGTGATCGGAACTGATCGTGCCTACTCCCACAAGCCGCATGGACGTCAACGTGATGACGTCACGCGTACCCCGACGTACGTTTTGCGCGTCACAGCGCACTTTCTCATACTTGGTCAAGAAGGTGTGTATGTGTTCGCTTTTGTAACAGCATAGAGATGTAAATTGTGAGGGTCACTAGCCACAGTGTGCATGAGTTAGAACAGTGGAACTTGAGCCTTCACGGTGAGACAGACATTAGAATGATTTTTACCGATATAGCCGGGACCTCCTTTTTCCACTCGTTTGTTGTATGGTTGGGAATGTTGCAGTAGGGAACACTCCGATAATGGAGGTTCCGTGCAAGGGAGCCGCCATGTTGTGGTTGGCGCCAGCATCAACTTAGCCTAGCAGAGGTTATGCATGCGCAGAGCGAGGGTAAGAAAGCCCGCAAAGTAGGTGCGCACGACGAGTCCCAGCAGCCCCCGCGGGTCCAATAAGGTTCGAAACCAGGAGGAAAAGGAAGTGGTTGCGCGCACGAGTGTTCAGAGTTGGTCGGAGAGGAGAAGGAGCTTCGGTGTGGGGAGGCAGACCGCCCCCTACGTAGGCCACATGCCCCAGGCCCAGTTAGGCCCTTAGTCCCCGTAGAGACAAGCAGAGCTAGGGACTGGCCATAGTCAGGTTCCGGTTCCCTTATTGCCATATTATTACCGCTGGGACAGTTCTAAGTTGGTGGGAGGTCTGGGCGCAGACCCCACTATCGTGCCGCAGCATGTCTGGGTGGGATTGCCCTAGACACCGACGGTTGATGTCATCTACACCTCGCTGATCCTTTGTGAAGATTGTAGCCACACCGGGTACTGGAGTGCCCGGCAGGTAATTCTAAAATTGCACCAACGGTACCATCCTTCATTCAGGACACAGTGGCTGCGCAGTCACACTCATACACATCCATTGACTCACTTAAGGGTGGGGGAACTATTCCCAAGGGGAACTGGACACGGGGTGGGATCACCCAGTGAAGGGAGAAGGGAGGGTGAGTGTTCATGAGACGCTGAGTATAGTGTCTCCTCTAGGGAGGGACACCTGTTGGTATAATCCCTATGGTATATGCAAGTAAAGTTAATTGGTTAAAGGATATCGCTGTGTGTGGGTGTGTTGTATATAAGTCCTGCGAAGACCCACTTCCCCTCGGGCGGAAGCTGTCGCAGGTGGAGGTGCTACACCAAGTTCTAGATATTGTGTGTACCCCAGGCTCTCCGTGGCAGAGGCTCAGGCCCTATGAGCCTACAGGTAATACAGCATATGGTAGTGGCCTGCATTCGCCCGATGGTGGGAGGGAGTGTACGAGGTAGCCTCTCAAATGCCCGTCCTTCCAGTCTACCGCATTAAAGACTCGGAGCGCCGGGTGAAGACCTGGCATCGGAATCATTTACTCCCTATTCCCCGAGTAGAGGAGGGGGATGTGGAATGGCCGTCATCCTCGTTGGATGGGGAGATATCCATGGAAGAAGAAGAGTCAGGGAACTCCGATGTTCCGGAAGATCCACAAGAGGGAACCTCTCAAAGGGGCCCTCAACAGAGAGCACCTACCGGCGGAGCTCCGGGTAAAGGGCTCCGGAAAATTCATCGCTGGACCCACTGAGCCCATGTTTTGCACCAAGTCAGGATACTTTAGAGACTGTAACCCCCTCAAGGGAAGAGCTCGAGGTTCAAGACCAAAATAGTCACTCCCCCATGGGGGTGACCGAACAGTTGTTAAGGCGAAGCCAAAGGAATGGGCAACCTCCCATGAGGATGGCCTACGATCAGTTTGGGGCACCCCACTATGAGGCTCAGCAGTGGGCCCGCAGCCGCGTACAATCAGTAATTGTGATGTTCAGCTAAATGTACAATCTGATCTAAGCGAGGGATGTGTCTTAGGCTAAGGCCCCGCTCCCAGAGTCAGCGCACCCGCACTGCTGACAGGCGGTGCGCTGAGATACACAGACCGCGATATGCGGTCTGTAGGGAGCGGGAGCCGGAGCGGGAGGTGGGCGGGTGGTGGGCGGTTTGACAGGGAGGGGGGGCGTGGCTTGAGCGGAGGGACCCGCTACTCTCCCCCCCCCTCCCTCCACGGACTCGGGCTGGAGCTGGAAAGTAAGTTTAAACACACACACGCAGGCACTCATTCATACACACACACACACACACGCACACACAAAGGCAGGCACTCACGCACTCATACACACACACACACACACACAGACAGAGGCAGGCACTCACGCACTCATACACACACACACACACACACACAGACAGAGGCAGGCACTCACGCACTCGGGCACACACATACACACACAGACAGGCACGCACGCACTCAGACACACACACAGACAGGCACACACACAGAGAAAGGCACTCACCTGCTTTCACTCCACACTCCTCCCCGCTCCCCGAAGCCTCCCCTCCCCATTGGCTCACAGCCACACACGTCACGCGTCGAAGCTAGGAAACACCATTCTGTGGTGTCTCCAGCGGCTGACGCGCGACAGAGTGTAGTCAGCTGTGCAGCCAGTGGGGACCGGGACCAGCTCGCGAGGATTCCCCTGCTGGTGGGGAACTCGCTACATTGCCGCCCGCACCAACGAGCGCAGCGGGACCGAGGCCTTATGCTATGCAATTTTTCATTATATAAAGTTGTACCAGTTCAAAGGTATCGTCCAAGCGGGGCCGTTGGAATCCGCAGGGGGGAGGATGTAGCCGGGACCACCTTTTTCCACTCGTTTGTTGTATGGTTGGGAATGTTGCCGTAGGGAACACTCCGATAATGGAGGTTCCGCGCAAGGGAGCCGCCATGTTGTGGTTGGCGCCAGCACCAACTTAGCCTAGCAGAGGTTGCGCATGCACAGAGCGAGGGTAAGAAAGCCTGCAAACGAGGTAGCGCACGACGAGTCCCAGCAGCCCCCGCGGGTCCCCGTGATGCGCCTGGGCCAATAAGGTGCGAGACCAGGAGGAAAAGGAAGTGGTTGCGCGCACAAGTGTTCAGAGTTGGTCGGAGAGGAGAGGAGAAGGAGCTTCGGTGTGGGGAGGCAGACCGCCCCCTACGTAGGCCGCATGCCGCAGGCCCAGTTAGGCCCTGAGTCCCCGTAGAGACAAGCAGAGCTAGGGACTGGCCATAGTCAGGTTCCGGTTCCCTTATTGCCATATTATTACCGCTGGGACAGTTCTAAGTTGACGGGAGGTCTAGGCGCAGACCCCGCTATCGTGCCGCAGCGTGTCTGGGTGGGATCGCCCTAGACACCGACGGTTGACGTCATCTACACCTCGCTGATCCTTTGTGAAGATTGTAGCCGCACTGGGTACTGGAGTGCCCGGCAGGTAATTCTAAAAGTGCACCAAAGGTACCATCCTTCATTCAGGACACAGTGGCTGCGCAGTCACACTCATACACATCCATTGACTCACTTGAGGGTGGGGGAACTATTCCCAAGGGGAACTGAACACGAGGTGGGATCACCCGGTGAAGGGAGAAGGGAGGGTGAGCATTCACGAGACGTCGAGTATAGTGTCTCCTCTAGGGAGGGACACCTGTTGGTATAATCCCTATGGTATATGCAAGTAAAGTTAATTTGTTAAAGGATATCGCTGTGTGTGGGTGTGTTGTATATAAGTCCAGCGAAGACCTACTTCCCCTCGGGCGGAAGCTGTCGCAGGTGGAGGCACTGCTCCAAGTTCTAGATATTGCGTGTACCCCAGGCTCTCCATGGCAGAGGCTCGGGCCCTGTGAGCCTATAGGTAATACAGCATATGGTAGTGGCCTGCGTTCGCTAGGAAGCAGGGCTACACCAATATCTTTTGATTCACCGGAATCGTTGAAAATAGAATTGATCTATTTCACCTGATTCTTCTACATCTAAGAACAATAAAAGTTATATTTTAATATTTGTTCATTATACATATCTACTAGGCCACTTTGGTTTTTTTTTGCGTGTGGAGTGTGTTTTATATGGTGAGAAATATCTAGAGATGGGCACTTGTCCTAGTGTTCTGCTTATGTTTCTGGTAGGGGCTGATTACACTCACCCGGTTTAGCCCATCTCTAAAACATTTTTTATGACAACTGTGATATTAAAGAAATGTGTGAATGAGATATTAAGGGGCATATTCTGTAAAGTGTAATAGCGCAGATGTTTAAAGTCCATACACATTATCTGCACTATCACAGCTTACAGAATGAGCCCAAAAACCTTAAGCAACATGACTGGAGAGAGACGTATATACCTTTTGTTAGTCTTGTCAAAATGAAACGTGTCAATATCAGATTTATGGAACTACAACTTTTGCGTGCAAGTCTTTTGTAAGAAGACCACTTTATAGGCAAAATTAAGCAATTGTAAACTAACAAATGTGAAATAATTCTAAATACTTTGAGCAAGCTGTAAATAAGAAACAGCTGTGCACTTTTTAGTCAAACAGGAATAAAACTTACGTTTCTGCCTGATCCATAAGGAACTAATAGGAAAATTATTTTATCAATTTGAACTCATCATGGATATTTAAAATAACATTAAAAGCAGAATAATAATCACTGTTTACTATTTGATTATAGTACTGTACATTTGATCTCTAGGCACTATAGAAAAACAGTTTTAACTTAATGTATTTGTGTGACCATCTGTCAAATCCCAGTCGGCCCATGTGACTCTAGAATGGGAAACGAACATTTAAGCGCAAATCGCTCCACACAGCACAAAACAGGGAATAAACGGTTTAAACAAATAGTGAGTAATTGCTATCTAGTTATACAACCCTTCCTGGAAGTGCTGCTCCATAAAAGGGACTTCCCAAATGTCCCACAAACTGTTCCAAAAAGCTCAATAGGAATACAAATTATCTCAGGGTATATGTCAAAAGAAAAAGAAAACACAATATAGCAATGCGTCTAGTATAAAAAAAAGTGACTGTAAGGAAGTTGCTGATGCACTCACAAGTTAATTAAGCCTCCTGGTATTAATCAGTAGACCTCTGGTTCTATGTAGACATCACAGAGGCCTCAGAAAATGAAGAGGACATACACTATACTGTATAGTGCAAAACAGTTTTACTAATGCAGAATAAAAACAGAATAGGAGCACTCACAAATGGATATCCTTTGAAGCTTATAGAGATACTCTAAGGGACAATTGATTTGTTTTTTCACAATGCTGTTGGAGACAACAAAGGTCTCCGATCAGCTCTCGGTGTCCTCCGTCGGGTTTGCGCTCTCCTTTACCGGATTAGACTACATCATGTCCAGGGTTGGATCCTGGTGCTGGCTTCTATGTTTCTGAATCTCTGGCCAATACCCCTATGTATTTCGCTGGCTATACAGCGTCCTCAGGGGATCCTAGTTGGCGCAGTCAGTCGGTCATTCCACTTTAACCACTTAGAGCAGCGTTTCCCAAACCTTTTTTTCCGTGACCCGGTTATTTTTGAACTTCTCCTTCGTGACCCACTAAAAATTTTATCGTCTATAGGTAAAATAAAACCGTTATGAATGTCCATACAGATTTCATATATTCTCCCAATCCCCTCTATTCTCTCTCTCCCTCCCCCCCCCCTCCCTCTCTCTGACCTGCACAGACGCACACACAGCCACTGATACACACAGTGGCTGTGGCTGATACACACACACACACTGATCCATACACACACAGATCCATACACACACAGATCCATACACATACACAGATCCATACACACACAGATCCATACACATACACAGATACATACACATACACAGATACATACACATACACAGATACATACACAGATACATACATACATACATACATACATACATATACATACACACACACACACAGATCCATACACACACACACAGATCCATACACACACAGATCCATACACATACACAGATCCATACACACACAGATCCATACACACACAGATCCATACACACACACAGATACATACATACACAGATACATACACACACACACACACACACACACACAGATCCATACACACACACCCCACCCACACCTATCCATACAACACAAAACACACATACAGATCCAACACGCCCCACACACAAACGATCCCTACACACACACGCAACATATCCCTCCACCCACCCCACATATTCCATCCCCCCTCCCAACCCCAAGGGACCTCCTCCCTCCCCCCCCATTCCTACACCCAATGCCCCATCGGGTGCCTGCCCCCTCGGCCAACCTACTCCATCCACCTCACCCTCTCCATCAGGCCCCATACTCCCCTCCGCCGGCACCCACCTCTACACCAAAAAACCTCCCCCCCCCCCCCCCCCCCCCCCCCAAAGAGGGGCCCAACCGCTCCCCCCCCCACCCCACAAAGATACTACACACACTCTCCCCCATACACACACAAGATACATACACAGATACATACCTACACACATACCATACACTACACATCAGATACATACACAGATACAACACATACACTACACCTACACAGATACATACACATACACATACACAGATCATACACCGAACTAACACCACACAGATACATACACACAAAAACACATACATAACATCCATACACACACAGATACACACATACACACCAGATACATACACACACACATATACGCATACCACACACAGATACGATACATACACACAGATACATACATACACACAGATACCATACATACACAACATGATACACCACACACACGTACACACACAGATACACACACACACACACACAACACAACACACACAGATATACACACACACACCAAACACAGTAACACACAAACACACACACAACGACCATAACCAGCATACACCCCCATAGATACACACACAGGCAAACACAACACACACACACCCCACCACAACACCACCCCCCCAACACGACACACACCGACAACTCTACCTCACCACCACCATCCGACCACTCACCAACCCCCACATCCCACACCCAACACACCAACAGCCCGCACCTTAACACCCCCCCCACTCCCACCCTCCCTCCAATTCCACCCTTCACCCACGCCTCTCCCCCCCTCACCCCCCCCCCCCTCCCGTCCACACCCCCCCCCACTACCACGCCCCCGCCCCCTCCCTATACCCACCCCCGCCCCCCCCACATCACCACCCCCACACGCCACACACCCACCCCATACACCCCCACCCACCACCACTCTCATGCCACACTCACCCCCCCCCACAGCTCCACCCTCCCCCCCCGCACCCACCCCCCCCCCACCTCTCCCCCCCACCCTCCCTCCCTATCTACCCAGCCCACCCACCCCCACACCCTTCCCCATCGCCCCCCCCCCCGCCTCTCTATCGTCCCACACCGGCCGCCCCCCCGTTTCTAGGCCCCCGCCGCCCCGCGGACCCTCCTCTCCCCCCCGCACCCCCCCCCAGAAAGTAAAGGAGCCTCTTCGCCACGCGCCCCCGCCCATTCTCCCCCCCACCCTATGCCGCCCCCCGCCCCCATCTCCCTCCCCCCCCCCGCTCCCCTCCCCTATCTCCCCCCCACTGGCCCGCGCGCGCGCTAGAAAAAGACGAATTTATTAAGAGGCAAGGAGGATGTGAGTGCCTGGAAAGGGGGAGGGGCTGGGGAGACGAGGAAAAGGCCGCGATCCGAGCAGGCGGCTCCACGCTCCCTCTTCCTGCCAGCAACCGGCAGCCCACCACTCCCCACCACTTGCCCACCCCCTGCGCCTATCC
The DNA here is from genome assembly GCA_036426205.1 of Ascaphus truei. Classification (NCBI taxonomy): domain Eukaryota; kingdom Metazoa; phylum Chordata; class Amphibia; order Anura; family Ascaphidae; genus Ascaphus; species Ascaphus truei. The sequence goes on from WSYH01002032.1 coordinate 32,600, forward strand.
TCCCGCACAAGGGGACCCTGAGGGAAGGGAGCGCCTGGAACGGGGCACATGTGTGCGCCACCCCAACGCACCACTAAAAATCCTACCTCATGCCGGGCATCGTTCCTGTTGGGGGGGGCGGGCATGTCCCATGGGCGGCAACATCAATATGCGGAGGCTGCAGTAAGGAGCCCGAGTCACGAATCAACCGTTTAACACACCCCAGCGATATCACCTGCACCACTTCACAGCACCAGCCCTCCCTCACCGCGTGCCACCGCAAGGAGGGCGGGGGGGGCCGCC
>WSYH01002032.1:39454-98479 GCA_036426205.1 Ascaphus truei
ACTTTATTCCTACAGAGCCTGCGTTCATATACAGGGGCTGTAGGGGAGGGGGTTTGTATGCAAAAGAGCTAGACAGCTCAATGATTCTTTGTTAGGTCTCGTCCTTATATGGTCTTGTTGTTATGATTTATGGTCTTGTTATTGTAGGTTTTCTTGGACACATCAGCATTTGAGGGGAATTCCTCGGTGCCATCTTCCTTACTTGAAGGGAGGGGTAGCTGCGGTAGCCATTTTGAGTAAGGAATCATAGCAAAGTATTACAGATGAAGAAATAGGCATTTTATCCAATCCATCACAAAGGCAGGAGCAGAGTTAGGAAGAGGTGTAGGATGGGAAGAAGAAACAGAGGGGATGTTCTGCCCTATGGATATGTGATCACATGATCGTGATGTTACGGTGAAACGTAACTACACCCTGGGCCTCCGAAGGGTTAAAGCGCCACTTTCCTTGCTCTGTTCTGAGGTTACAGAATCGGGGGGTCTCCTGGAAGCTGAACTACGCTATTTGTATCCCTGGGGACCCTCGAGGTCCTATCTGCGGGGGTCAGAATCTGAGCTGGCAGCATATCCCTGGCCCCCGGAAGCAGTTCCGTGGGACCCCCATATCCCTGGCCCCCGGAAGCAGTTCCCTGGGACCCCCATATCCCTGGCCCCCGGAAGCAGTTCCGTGGGACCCCCATATCCCATTCCGTAATAAATATCCCGGGGGCGCTGGCACTGCTGCTCTAATCCCAGGAAACCGCTAAACGGAGGAGTTTCTTACTGATTAAATATCTGCCCGAGATTGGATCAGAAAACCTCTTTTCTCCCCGCCGCAGGCGCGAAGGAATCGCGAAATTGCAGTTTTACATCGCAAGATCGATGAGGTGCCGAGCCGCGCCGAGCTGGCGCAGTATCAGAAGAGATTTATCGAGCTCTACGGACAAGGTATGTGTTACATTGTATCACGAGGGGCGATAACTTAGGTGAGGTGAGCACAGATCGACCTGGCAGTCCTGACAAGGGTTTGCAGCCGGGACTACGTTAAAGCATCTGTCTGCCCTGATTGCCATTTTTTGGCGTTTCATTGATTCTCTGCTTGGGAATAGAAGTGTCCAAAAGATGAAACTGGAGCTTTCCCAGAGTGCAGCGCAGGGTTACGGTTACCATGGTAACCTCGAGCTAGAGATTAAAAATCAGGATTTTTAGCACTAAAACATACAAAAAAATGAATGAGCTGAACAAGCTCAGGAGGCAAAATAGTAACTTTCTCTGCGTTATGATCGGTTTCTGCGGGATCGCTGGGTCACGTTCCTTCCCAGAAAACACGGGAGGTAGCAGCAACAAACTATCCCCTTACAGAGGGGCTTCCCCTCCTTCAGGTCACCCCTCTGTCCTGTCGACCCCCCCCCCCCCCCCCCCCATTCCTCTGTCGCCCCCCCCATTCCTCTGTCGCCCCCCCCCCATTCCTCTGTCGCCCCCCCATTCCTGTCGCCCCCTCATTCCTCTGTTGCCCCCCCCAATTCCTCTGTAGCCCCCCCATTCCTCTGTAAAGTATTACAGATGAAGAAATAGGCATTTTATCCAATCCATCACAGAACAACAAAGAGATTTCCGGATGGGTAAGGGTGTCCTTGAAGAAAACTTCCAAATTGTTTCTGGAAATACACAAAAACAAAAGACACACCAATTGCGCAGTATGAATGGCAAAAGATCCCTATCTAGAACATAAAATGCCCTACTTACAAGATTATATCTTGCTTGTTCAGGGGAGAGAATCTGTGCTTGTGCCACATCTTCACCCCGGTTTCCACGGACCCCACGTGGTCTGACGAGATGGTTCCCCTTATGAGAGTTGTTGAACTCACGGACACACCGTTAGCAGCGATGACCAATGGAAAGGGAAATAGGACACAGCCTGGTGTAATACATAACTACACTTTAATAAATTTAAAAACAAGACACTACCCACACTTACAATAAGTTTGGGAGAGCGGTACAACTCACGAATGCCGTCCGCAACCTGCTTCCATTCCGATGAGCACGGAGATCGACTAGCTATCAAAAGCACCCACGGCTCGCCAATTGATGACGTCAAAAGCACGGGTCGCTTCTCTGGCATCAGGTGGTTACAGCAGCTGATCAGCACGCACAAAACTAAGCTCCTCCTCCCTACGCATTTCGTGACTGAGCATCACTTCCTCAGGGGATGGTGGAGCTTAGTGGATACAGCACTTATATACAAGTGTAATTAATTCACTTGCCCACAAAGGGGCGGATATAATAATGATGATTGACAGAATGTCATTGGGGACATATAACAGCAAACAAGATAAAACATATTATATCATAAAACAATGAATGGAATTGAAATAGTATTTTAAGGATCTTTTGAAAAGGCTGCTAAATCAAAATCTATATTGAGTCCTAGTGGAGACAGGGTTTTCAACACATATATCCAATAGCTCTCACGTTTGGATATCGTGTTGAGCCTGTCCCCCCCACTCCAATTGAATTTCGGATTGTCAATGCCCATGCAGATTAGGCCGTCTGGGTTTTGATTGTGCTTCAATCTAAAATGATTGGAGACACTATGCGTCTCAAGACCTCTTTTTGTATTATACACATGTTCGCCAAATCGCCGCTTTAGAGGTCTCCCAGTTCGGCCCACGTATTGCAATCCGCATGGGCATTGCAATAAGTAAACACAGAAATTAGTCCTACAATTGATGAACGTCTCAATATCATAACTGATCCCGGTTACATTGGATTTAAAAGATGTACTTTTGACACTGTACCTACATCCGATACAATTATGGCAAGTGTAGTAACCCTTAAGGTTATTAAGCCAAGGGACATGACGGTCTTGGAGACTATCAATGGGACAGCTAGGGGACAGTTGTGACTTAAAAAATTTAGCCCGTCTGTAAACTATTTTAGGCATAACAGGAAGACAATTTTAAGGATGGGTTCCTCTGAAGAATACCCCAATATCTCTTGAACACCTGGGATATGACAGGGGCCAAGCCACTATACTGAGTTATGAACATAGGGAATTGATCCTGTTCTTTAGGGCTTGATCTATTCTTTGTCACCTTAGAAACAATAGTGGCCCTATCGATACTGTCTACCTCAGAGATAGCCGAATCTACATCTCGCCTCTTATATTCTCGTTCTAAAAATTTGTCCCTAAGATCGTTAATTTGTTGTTTGTAAACTGTCATTAGAACAATTCCTTTTGATTAGCAGGGCTTGGCTCTTGGGAATATTTTGAAGCCACTTAGGGTGGTGATGGCTTGCCAATAGGTAAGTATTGGCATCCACTTCTTTATGGTACGTTTTGGTTTGGATGGTGTTATTTTCCATGTAGAGGGAAAGGTCAAGGAAATTGATGTTTGATCTATTATGGTTGAAAGTGAACCTCAGATTAAAAATATTATTGTTAAGATAATTCTGAAATAGTTCAAGCTCATCGAATGACCCCCTCCAGACACAGCACGTCATCAATGTATCTTTTCCAGAGCACCAGGTTTGCACCAAATGGGTTGGAGGTCCATATATGGTCCTCCTCCCAAATGGACATTAACAAATTTGCATAACTTGGTGCAAACCTGGTGTCCATAGTAGTGCCGCATGTCTGGAGGTAAAAATCACGGATGGGACGGACTGTGGGAGGGGGGAGGAGGGGGGGGAGGGGGGGGGGAAAGGAGGAGGGGGAAAGGAGGGGGGGGAAAGGGAAGAGTGGGGAAAGAAACAAAGAGGATGAAGAACCGGAGGATATAAGGATATAAATAAATCAGTCATGAAGAAAATGCTTCAGTTCCCATTCCACATTTATACCATACGGTTGCAAAGTGTTAAGAGAAAAAATCCATGACATTTCCCTTTTGTTTAGACGGTTCAATCTGTCACCTCCTCTTATATGAGCAGCAATGTGTTCTGCACCAAAAAATTTGAAATTCTTTAACCCGCCAAGCGGACATTGGGAGAAATGTTTAGCTACTGGGTGGAATAAATCATGTTTGTTTATCAGTCTGATATGCTCAGAAATTCTAACATACAATGATCTGACAGTTCTGCCTACATATCTGAAATTGCACCCACATGTAATCACGTAAATGACATGGGTGGTTTGACAGTTGATGAATGTGTTGATCCTGTGTTTACTGTTAGGAAACAGTGTGTGTATTCTTTTAGTAGGAGATGCGTACTTGCAGTACTTGCAAAATCCACATTTGAAAAATCCCTTCGGTATATTACCTATACCCGATTTTTTGGATTGAAACATACTTCTAGATATGGACGTGGCTAATGTATTGGCCTTTCTGAATGCGAACTTAGGACCTGATCTAGTATATAATTCCAAATCCGTGTCCAGTTTGAGTATGTTCCAGTGTTTTCAAATTATTTGTCGTATTTGTGATGCCTGTCTGCTGTATTTTGTAATAAACAGTGGACTATCAGTAAACACCGTATTTTTGACGTTATCACTTTTTTTGTGTGTTAGTAGATCAACTCGATCCATAAATCAGCATTCAGAAATGCCGAATCCACATTTTCTTGGGTATATCCTCTCGATAGAAACTTGGAACCCAATATTTTGGAATGTTGTAAAAATGTTTCTCGGTTAGAGCAAAGGCGTTTGTATCTCATAAACTGTCCTTTCGGTATGCCACGAATAAATGCTTTTGGGTGACTGCTATCTGCATGCAGATATGAATTCCTGGCATGGGGCTTTGTAAAAATGCCTGTTTGTATACCTGTTGCTTGATCACCATGGATAGTCACATCAAGGTAATTAATTTTCTTAATATTAGTCTCAAATGTGAAGTGAAGATTCAGATTATTAGAGTTAATATTGTGAATAAAAGAGTGAATACTATCAAGATCACCATCCCATATGAAAATCAAATCATCAATAAAACGTTTATAATAAATAATATTTGAACGAAACTTATTAGTGCTACCATAAATGTGTACAGATTCCCATAAGCCCATAAAGAGTTTAGCATATGAGGGTGCAAAAGAAGTCCCCATAGCTGTGCCTTGTTTTTGTAAGAAAAATTGTGAGTCAAAGAGAAAATAGTTATGTGTTAGTAAAAAAAGAATAGCATCGTTAATAAAAGTGATCTGTGCCGTGGATAGTGACGAAAGTTGAAGGTAGTGATAAATGGCCCGAAGGCCGTGTTGATGTTCAATGATAGTGTACAGTGATGTGACGTCCATGGTGACCCATCGGTATTTTTCCTTCCAAACAATGTCCCCTAGAGACATCAACAGTGCTGTGGTGTCTTCTATAAATGACGGTAAAGTTTTTACAATAGGCGGAAGGAATTTATCCACATAACGTGAAACACCATCTCCCAAAGATCCAATACTGGATACAATAGGTCGCCCCGGAGGGTTCTCCAATGATTTATGGATCTTTGGGAGATGGTGGAACACGGGGACAATGGGAAACTCACACGCCAGAAACTGTCTTTCTTTATTCGTTATGACATATAGTATGTCACCCAATTCAAGAAGCTTGTCGAGCTCACCGAGAAACATTTTGGTGGGATCTGTTTTTAGTTTAGCATAGAAATCAGAATTGCTCAATAGTCTTAGAGCTTCATCCCTATATCTACTGGACGACTGTACAATTATGGCTCCCCCCTTGTTGGCATTTTTGATAGTAATACTGTATCTTTATTTTTCTTCAATTCATCTAGATCCAATCTCTCCTGGGGGGTAAGATTATCAGAAATGGGAAATGCATTAGAAAAGGAGTAACCCTTAGCCAATGTCCTTAAATCCCTATCTTCCAGCCGTTCAAAGGTTGATAAACAGGGTCCTTTAGTGTTGTTGGGAATAAAGGTTGAACGTTTCCTGAGATTGGAATCTGTATGACCAAAAAAAGGGGGTTTGTCTGATGGTATGCACCTGTTGCTTGTTCATTGGGCAAGGTATACGGGTGTGGCAATCTGTACAGACTATAACTGGGTGTCTTTTCCATTGGTCATCGCTGCTAACGGTGTGTCCGTGAGTTCAACAACTATCATAAGGGGAACCATCTCGTCAGACAACTTGGGGTCCGTGGAAACCGGGGTGAAGATGTGGCACAAGCACATATTCTCTCCCCTGAACAAGCAAGATATAATCTTGTAAGTAGGGCTTTTTATGTTCTAGATAGGGATCTTTTGCCTTTCATACTGCGCAATTGGTGTGTCTTTTGTTTTTGTGTATTTCCATAAATAATTTGGAGGTTTTCTTCAAGGACTCCCTTACCCATCCGGAACTCTCTTGGTTGTTCCATCTACCTATCCGGACTGTCTCACAATACAGGACTGTCTCTTGGACTATGGTACTTTGGACACTTTATTCACTAGCGCCGGGGACACTTATTTTGTATGTTCATTTTGTTTAGCAGGTTTGGAACCATCTGTTGTATGTAGTTCCCCTTGGCAGCTTATCATTTATCTTATCACATTCAATATTGTGTTTAGATTTATCACGTATTGTTCACACATTTCACAGTTGGATCTAGTGCTTGTAGAGAGTGTATTTAGTTAGTTGTTTGTTCATGATGCACAGATTAATTGTATCATGTACACATTGTCAAATTAAGTGTTGTATTTTTATTTCTTAGATATTGATTTTGCTTGGTGCTGTTTGATATTGGGAGAGATTTGTATTTGGCCATGTACAGTATTTATTTGTATATTGGTTAATCATGCATATACAATATATATATATATTCTCTCTCTCTCTCTCTCTTCTCTCCTCTCTCTCTCTATACCAATGATGCACCAGCCACTGTACAAATAAACGGGTGAAGGTGGTTATCGGTCAGGGTGGCTTAAAGCCCTTAATGACTGTAGCGGGTAATAACCGCTAAGGTCATTAAAGGTTAGGGAGACATTAGTTTGGACTTTTTCTCTATTGTGTATATTTTCAGCACCCAGTGTATGGACGGGGAGGGGGGGGGAATATGAGGGTGGCATTCATCGTGTGTGCCGAAAAGGGTATGTACAAATGTTATATTTGTTAATGTAATAATGATTTTAATAGCAAATGCATTATTATACCATATGTGGATAATAGTAATTTTGCCCATTACTGTAGTGTGTATGTGTCGGAGGGGGGCGGTGTGGGATGTGTGTTTGTATATAGCATGTTATTGGGAGCAATTGTCCCAATAAACCGCTTTATGCCTTAACCCCTCATTGCCCTTAGCGGATAGCCGCTAAGGTGATGAAGCTGCTATAGTATTTTTATTAATAGTGTGTGGGAGCAGGGGCTCCCTGAGCTGACCCGCACTTATCTTGTGGCTCAGGGACCCCCTGCTTCCTGAGTGTACACGCCGCCCTGTAAGGGTCAATCGGATGCCAGCTGTCGACGCCAACTTTTGAGCCCACTTCGCATCTTTTACTACGCACAAAGTTGGCCGCCGACACTGGCTCCGATGCCCCATACCGGGCCTGTAACTCGGGAACAGGGGGTCGCCTGAGCCATTAATCAATGCGGTTCAGCTCAGGGGGACCCCTGCTCCCTCACACTATTATTAAAATGTACATTAAGCAGCTTTATTACCATAGCGGCTGTCGCTACGGTAAATGATTATTATTTATTGTTATGTGTGTTTTATACTATTGTTGTAGATGTGCAGGGGGTCTCCTGAGGCTGAACCGCATTGGTTTCGCTCCGAGGACCCCCTACTTCAGGACGTATAGGCCCCTTTATGGGGTTGCCGGTATACCCCCTGCACTTTAAATCTCCCGCGTCACGTGACCGGAACATTTAAATTCGGCAGGGGATACCGGCACCCCATAATGGGGCCTATATCTCCTGAAGTAGGGGTCCCCGACCTGAAACCAATGCGGTTCAGCTCAGGAGACCCCCTGCTCATGTACACTAGTATTAAAAATCATATTTATACAGCACGATCGCCTGTAAGAGCCGTGCATTGAGATGCAGCGTCTCCATGCAATTCTTACAGGCTGCTTTGTTTATAATAGTTATCGTGCTATCTAACTTTAAGCACGATATCAGGGGGGGAAGAAGGTGATCGCGCGATATGGCCCTTTTGGGCAAGGTAGGCCTTAAACGCGCCAAACAGCCTTAGTGAATAGCGCTTATGGCTTCACCCTTTTGCGGCCAAGCGTAACCCTTTTCAGCGCTACTTAACGTAGCTTAGTGAATAGGCCCCATTGCCTGGTAAGTACGAGATGGCTAAAATTAGCCTCTGGCTCTATTAACTGCTAGATAGGTATATAGCAATCAGAGGTGATGGGCTAAAAACCAAAAATAATAAAATTTTAATACATCATAGTAATAGTACACTCAAATATTTAAAATCATCATATAGAATCCCCGTAGTGGAGTCCAAGGAACCCTAGGTAAGTATCTATGGTATTGTTATTCCTTAATAGGTATAGGGTCCTCTAAAGCTGCAGACGTACAGGATTATAACGTATTGAAAGAGACCTGTATGGTAGCAACAACGAAAATCACTCTATTAGCGCTGTTATAATCAAACGTATGGTGGTGAATAGTTAATTCAAGGGATAGCATAAATGAAAGGGTTATATACACAATCATCATATATTCACAGCTCTGTGTAACATAATTGCAACACAAAGTGAATATGTCAAACAAATATGGTGCTCTAAACCCTGATACAAAAGTATCCACTCTAAATGCTATATTGTTACAATATATAGGTCTATAATGGTCTCTTTCAATACGTTATAATCCTGTACATGTCTGCAGCTTTAGAGGACCCTATATCTATTAAGGAATAACAATACCATAGATACTTACCTAGGGTTCCTTGGACTCCACTACGAGTATTCTATATGATGATTTTAAATATTTGAGTGTACTATTACAATGATGTATTAAATTTTTATTATTTTTGTTTTATAGCCCATCACCTCTGATTGCTATATACCTACAGTATCTAGCAGTTAATAGAGCCAGAGGCTAATTTTAGCCATCTCTCCTTACCAGGCAATGAGTCCATAATCTAGGGGTGCCTTATGACCCTATCTCTTTGGGTTTTTTGTTGTTAACTCTTACCCTTTGCACCTGTCTTTCTAGGACCCTTTACATAGATGAGCAGTCTGATTAATCAGTTTATTAGTTTGGAACCTGCTCTTATGCAGCGATTACTGCCAGGAGGAGGATAGAATAATAACCCAAACCTACCAGGGCTACATATTTATGTACAGTTTGTGTGTGTAGTGTGTATATGGATAGATAGATAGATAGATAGATAGATAGATAGATAGATAGATAGATGTGTCCATCCCTACTTTTAAACATTAATTTATAATACATTCGGTATAGATGTTAGATTTGAAGAAGGTAGAAAAAGTTCTAAGACTGTAACAATTGACATACTATGATTGTTAGTACATTTTTACAGCAATTCAAAATTGCATTAGCAACTTCCAGTGTAATGTCAAATTCAGACACACCATTGTCAATGGTATAACACATTTAATTCACAGAAACGAAACTCTTATTTCTAATGCTGTCTGCAGTTAAAGGAATCTTGTTAAATTAAAATTCCATCTCTTGTCAAATGAAGATATTGGAACAGATATTTATTTGTTACTGATGTAAGTTGTCATTTAGCTTTTCAAAGATTTTTTCCAAAGAGCAACAGCAGTATTTTTTCAACGGTGATAACATCTGCATTGTGTTGACAATTGTAGCAATATCTCTACAAATCAGTTTGCAAAGATATTTTATTCAGTTTTAAAAACACCCTATTTTCAGATCCCTTGTGCTAATCTACATGCTTTACATGCATTTCTCTCAGCATATGATAATTGTTGCTAAACTAGTGTTCTTTATAGCAATAATTAACAATTGGATAAAAAGGGCTTATGATATACAGCTCAAAACCCATTATAGCGTGATACATTACAACGCGAATCCGCTTATAATGCAAAGTGAGCGGGACACCAAATAACATGCAGTACCATGATGTAGATCTCCTTCCGTGCAATTTTCTAGCCTCTCCTGTGCCCTGCTGGGGTGACCAGGGCTTGTCATGTCCCAGGTGGCAGGGAGCTGGTTGCCTGTGCTACATCCCCTCCTCCTCGGCTCCAGCATCACTGTCAAAGGAGACCAGACCATGATCATTCACTGAACAAAACAAGGTAATGAAATTAATTGAAGTTAATTCACACAAATTCACTTACACACAGGGGGCTATGCACTAAGCAGCGCATTTTTGCGTCTGATTGGAACATTTTTGCTCTGCTGTTAAAAAGTGAAGCCAAAAGCGGGATTCACTAACAAGTTCAGGGCATTTTGTTCCGGGCAAGCATAAATATGCCCGATCGCGCAAGCTTTTTTTCCTCCCCCCTGCTATCGCGCTTAAACTTGTAAAGCGCGATAGATGATAGAAAAAAAAGCAGCCTGTAAGAACTGCATGGAGACAGGCGATCGTGAAGTATAAATATACATTTTAATGATCGTGTACATGTGTAGGGCGTCTCCTGAGCTGAACCACATTGTTTCAACCTCGGGGACCCCCTACTTCATGAGATACAGGCCCCGTTATGAGGTGCCTGTATCCCCTGTCCTTTTAAAGCACCCGTGTCACGTGACCGGGGGATTTAATTCTGCAGGGGGATACCGGCACCCCGTAACGGGGCTTGTACTCCTGAAGTAGGGTGTCCCTGAGGCTGAAACCAATGCGGTTCAGCTCAGGAGACCCCCTGCTCATCTACACTAGTATGAAAACACACATAACAATAAAAAAGAATTCATTATTGTAGCGGAAAGCCGCTATGGTAATGAAGCTGCTTTAATATACTTTTTATTAATATTGTGCATGAGCAGGGGGTGTCCTAAACTGAACCAAATTGATTCAGCCCCTGGAACCCCGTGATTCGCAAGTTACAGGCCCAGATATGGGTTGCCGGTATTTCATTTATTATTTACATGTCACACGTCACACGACGTGGACACTTTAAAAATGGCTGGCGGTGACACTGGCATCCGATGCCCCATACCGGGGCCTGTAACTCTGGAAGCAGGGGTCCCTGTGCCAGAAATCAAAGCGGTTCAGCTCAGGAGAACCTGTACTCCTGCACACTCTTATAAAAAATACATTAAAGCAGCTTCATTACCTTAGAGGCTATCCGCTAAGGCAATGAAGGGGTTAAGACACAAACCACACCGAGTGGTTTTCGATTCTTTCTCCATGGTGCGTCTTAGCGCTGCCTGCACAGCAGAGGTCATGGAGTCGGTTAAGACACAACGCATGTTAATTGGGGACAATTGTCTCCAATAAACATTGCAATACACAGCACATCCACCCCCTATACCACCCTAACATACATAAAATATCTTAATTTTTTAAGCACAGAAATGATACGATAGGCTGGTGGTGACCTCAGGTGCGGGTGTCTGGGGGTCCCACAGGGGTCCCCAGGTGGTCCCCACAAGTGTCCAGGGTCCCCTCTTGCCTGCGGTACCAATCCTGTGCCCCCCCCCAAAAATACATATATAAATACTTTAAAATAAATACACCCCTCTCCTGCCCCCTAACACATAGAGTACAATAATGGTCAAAATGACTATTATCCAGATATAGATAATAGTGCATTTGCCCATTTAAAATATACATTAAGCAGCATAAATAAAGTAAATAAATATTGCACTCACCCCTGCCAGGCTGCGACGATGTAGGCCGTCCTCATCACCGTCCATGTCCTCCATTGCTACAAACAATATAGAAGAATAAAAAAAGACAATCTAATGTCCCCTAGCCCCTTAATCACCTTAGCAGTTAGTAACCACTATAGTAATTAAGGGGTTAACCCACTCTGCCCCACTACCCACCCGGAAGGCCTAAACACCCATCCTTTGGGACAATACCCCCTTCACCCACCCCTGCTACCCACAATTTAAAAATACAAACAACAGCCCCACTACCCACCTCCTAGATCCCCAATAAACCATTACAATATATAATAAACAACAATACAAAACCCATCCACTCTGTAACCTCACATAAAACCATTATATTTTTATTTACACCCAGGCTTAATACCACAGGCCGATGGGGGTCCCAAGGTGGTCCCCACGGATGTCTGCAGATGCCACAGTGCACCCTGGGGGTACCCACGGGTGTCTGGGGGCCCTCGATTTGTCTTCGCTAGGTTCCGTGACCTCCAGGTGATCCCCACAGTCCATGGGTGGTCCCCACGAGTCCCCGGGCCTCAGGTGGTCCTCAAGGGCATCCGGGGGTCCTCGGGTGGGCCCCATGGGCGTACGGGGGTCCTCAGGTGGTCCCTGTGGGTCCCCACTGGCCTGAGGTACCAATCCTGTATTTAAAAAACACATACAGTACACTAATGGTAAAAATAACTATTATCCAGATATAAATACGCCCCAACTATTGGACTATGTGTGTTAGTGAAGTGTATCCACACAACCCGGTATCTTACCCTCACGGTATGCCCAACACTGTCTCTTTTTGCAAGGGTCTAGGCTGATGCCCTCTCTGGTGTTGCTGCAGGGAGAGACTCCCCCCTTCCTTAACACGACTGGGTGCCCAAGGTCCCTTGTGTAGCCTCAGGGCTGCTGCTTGCTCCTACTTCCTGCTGCTGCACTAAAAGACTGTCCTGTCATCTCAGCAGCGCCTCCATATGTAATGTGTGTGGAAGTGGGCGCATTACCTCGCTGTTGTGGTGCTTCACCTGTTGGTTCACAGGAAGTCTGAGTGGTCTGCTTGTTGTTATGAGACATGACAGAACTGGCTCTCACAGGATTCTGGTTCTTCACAATGGTGTCAGCATCTCCAGCAGTGATGGCTCCCACAAAATGCAGGCGTCAGCCCCCATCACTACATACATACCTCTCTCCAGCCCAGGAACTGACACCTTAGACTGCAGGATCTTTTTTCACAGCATCACACAGCATCTTTAACAGCATAATCTTCTGCGTACATCCCAGGACTTCTGGACGGTGCTTTATCTCTCCAATGCTCTGCTCCAGGTGGTCTTAGGCTAGCCAGCCCAAGTGAGCAAGCATAACCCACCATAGGGAAGACTCACAGCCCCCTCCATCACCTCACCCTCATTACTCCAGGAAGAGCTCAGAGGAACTCTCCAACCATCTCCTCACACCCTGAGGTGCAGAGGCAGACTCCTTTCTAACTTTAGCCTACTCCTGTAAGGATCCGCGCTTTGGGTACACCCGCTTCCAGTGCCTCCTTACCTTTGCTCCGGGCCACCCAGACTCCCTGGTGGCGTACCTCACTCCGTGCGGCCCCCTCCATGGCTGCTCCCACACTTCCGGGTTGCGCGCGTCACCCCTACATATGCACGCGGACTCAGGCTTCAATTTGCTGGTGCCGGGCGCCTGACTCCGCCTCCTCTGACACGGAGCACGCATCACGCGCTTCAATGCCCCTGCTCCATCAGGTCCGCCCCCCAGGCCCTTCTCTCCTATCAGGCCCTTCCCCGGGCCATTCCTTCGCTCCTCCCCTTGCTCTGACAGGTCCCAGATGCCCAGGCACCTCTCCCCTATCAGGTCCTCCCTCGGGCCGCTCCAACGTCCCTCCGCTTGCTCCGATTGGCCCCAGCCTCCCAGACACTTCTTCCCTATCAGGTCCTCCCTCGGGCCACTCCTCTCTTCCTCCCCTTCCTCTGTGTAAGGAATCCACACCTCAGTTTACTCTTTGCCTTGCCTTATAGACCTGTGCAGCCCTGGAACACTGCTCCTGATATTTACTGCAGCTCCACCCTGGGTTCACTCATTAAAGCAATGCTGTCACACGCCCCTTATGCCATTGGTTCACTGACCTTTAAAGACAGCCTTCCCACAATGCTCCCTGCCGAACATAGTCCTTGCTGGATGTCACCAAGTGTTCTGCCACAAGCCCTAAGGCTTGACTCTGTTGTGTACTAATCTCTCAAAGTTCTATTCCTTAGTTCACGCAGAGGTCTGTCCCTGTCTCCTGTGCTGAAGCGGAGTACTCTCCTTGTTGACTTCAGCTCCCTGTTTCCTGAGGCCAGCTACTAGTGTCACGCAACCATCTGTTCCTGTTTCCTGTGCTGAAGCAGAGTACTCTCCTTGTTGACTTCAGCTCCCTGTTTCCTGAGGCCGGCTGCTAGTGTCACGCAGCGGTCTGTTCCTGTTTCCTGTGCTGAAGCGGAGGATTCTCCAGTGCGCACTTCAGCTTCTAGTTTCCTGAGGCCGGCTGTCCTTCCCTAGTAGAGGCCGGTCTACGAGTCCTAAGGTCTGTAGCTCTCTTTCCCCTTGCACAGGCCCGCTCTGGACTCTTGCGCTAAAGCACTGGTTTACCAGGGCTGCCTGGCGATGTGCCCACTCCGGTCTGCCTATCCCTTCCTGAGAGCAGTACCATGGGCCGTGGTCGCCGCACGCGCAGAACGCGCTCCCACGCTCCTTAGCTGAAGCGGGGAACTCCTGACTACCTGTTGCCGAACTCCTGCTTGAATAATGTTTACCCTGATCTCCCCAGTCCTGACCATGGCTTATCCACTGATGATGCTACCTTCTCCAGTCCCGACCCTGCTACGTACGACTACGAACTGCGCAATCCGGATCAGCCTGCGCGGTCTAAGGTCGGTGCTTTTACAACCCCACCTCAGCCACGCGGTCCGACCCAGGTTTGTGGCGAGCACAACTGTGACTCTCTGATGTCCCAGCCCCCTATTTAGTATTCCCTCACCATTTCCTCTTTGCTCTGCATAGCTTCTGTACCTTGGTGCTGTCTGTTGTTGCCTGGCCCCTTTTGTCTTTACGTTCCTATTCCTGTCCCTGGATATACTGCTGACCTCCCTTGATATCGACCTTTGACGTTGGACTTCTACTACGCTGCTCTCTGGAACCCTAGGATTTGGCTTTGGACATTACTACTCTGCAGACTTCTATATCCCTTGGACACGGCTTACGGACTCTCTACTACGCTGCTCTCTCCACTCCACGACCCAGGCTTACGGACACTCTACTACGCTGCTCTCTCCATCCCACGACCATTGGCTTACGGACTTTACCTTTCTACGCTGGAGCTGGCAAGTGCGGTACTCATTCTATTTTTGTTACCAGGACCAACTACGCTACTTTCACACTCCGGCCGTGCCCCCGTTTACTGCTAGGTGTGTGGTATTACTCCTTTCCACCTCAGTCCTGAGGTCTCGTCTGGCTTGTGGGCAGGCCGAGCGTTACATTATGCAGCGCCCATCAGACCCAGACCCCCCTGAGGTGGAAGATACCCTAACCACTATCTCCAAACACTTTACCTTTTTGGACAACCAGGTTACCGCTCTTAATCAACAGGTTGCTACCTTAACCTCTCAGATTCCCCAGTTTAATGTCTACACTTCCGTTAGCCCTCCCATTGTCTCCTGTGAAGGAACAGGTTCTTCAGAGTTGCGTATCCCTACGCCCAGTAAATACGCGGGGGACCTGCTTGCATGCCGTGCTTTGTTACATCAGTGCGAGATACAATTCGAACTGTCACCCTCTCGCTTCCCCACGGATCGTACCAAGGTATCTTATGTTTTTTCCCTCTTCACCGCCCTGGCCTGGGCTTCACCTATCCCGGAGCAGAAACCTGAACTCACTTACAACTTCCCTAACTTTAAAAGAGAATTTCGTTTAGTCTTTGACATCCCTGGATGTAGTGATATGGCTGCTTCCTCCTTGTTCCACATTTCTCAGGGTCGGAGATCAGTGGTACGTTACGCTCTGGAGTTCCGGACTATCGCGGCTGAGACTGATTGGAACGATGGGGCACTTTCCGCGGGTTTTTGGCAGGGACTTTCAGAATCCTTAAAGCACGAGCTGGCGGCTCGTGAAAGGCCATCATCGCTGGAGGCCCTAATCGCTTTGTGCATCAGAGTGGATCAAAGACTTCTGGAGAGGCGGGCTGAACATCAACGTCCTCGTACTTCTGTTTCCATGTCTTCTAATTTCAGGTCTCCTGCTCTTGTTCTACCAGCATTGGATGCTCCGGAACCCATGCAACTGGGCAGTCATCAACTTCCTTCTATGGAGCGACTACGTCAGAGAAACGAAGGCCTGTGCTTCTATTGTGGATCTCCTGGGCACATCCTGCTGCGTTATCCCTTGAGGCCGGGAAACGCCAGCGCCCAGTGAGGTTAGGGAATCTCACTGGGTACCATCTCTTCTTTTCCCTCTCCCACACAGGGTCTTCCCAAACGCATCTTACTGCCTGTCCTCCTTAAGTATGCCAGCATCCAAACTCCCGCTCTGGCCTTCCTCGATTCTGGGTCCGGAGGGAATTTCATAAATCAGGCTTTTGCTATCCAGCACAACATTCCACTCCGGGAGAAGGCCTTTCCGGTCGGATTGGAGGCTATCGGTGGTCGACCCCTGCAGCCAGCTTTTATTTCCATGGAGACACTTCCTATTGAACTTTCTTTGAAAGATGGACATTTAGAACTCATTTCCTTTGATGTCATCCATTCCCCTTCAGTTCAAATCATCCTGGGCTTACCATGGCTGCAACTACACAATCCCATCATCGATTGGACTGCCGAGTTCCCCGTTCAATGGAGATCCTCCAAGGTGGAATCGTCTTCTCTGTCCGCTGCGGTATTGGCCGTCATGGAAACCTGTTCCCCGCAAGCCGTCACTCTACCAGACGTCTATTTGGAGTTCCTGGATGTCTTCAGTAAGGCCAAATCCGAAGAGCTTCCCCCTCATCGCCCTTTCGACTGCCCGATTTACTTAATTCCAGGTGCTCCTTTTCCTAAAGCCAGGTCATATTCATTATCCCATATCTGAATCCTGTCTGCTTCAACTGTTAATTGAATTAAGATTTGACACCTAGGCAGGGAACACCCTGTGTAGAAAACAATCTGTTTGAATGTGCCTCAGATGTGCTAATTAAGCAGACAGAACCACACAGTCAGGTGACTTTTTAGGCCCATATAAACTGTGTCAGAACAGCTAATCTGCCTGCAGCACATATCCAAGTGGCACATTATATGTGGGAGGACTACTGAACAACTCTACTGAACAACTGAAGTTTAAAAGGAAGTTAAAAAGAAGTGAAGAAGAAGTGAACACCCCAACTGGCCCTGATTCCTGCATTTGAACTACGCTGGAAAGGAGGAAATCATCTATACCAGACTGCATCATTACTGCTATGATGCTGCCTTTACCATTTATATTTGCTGTGACTTCACTTCTTTTCAAATTATGCACTTCTTTCTACCAGCCTCAGTATGTCTCAAACTCTATTGATATATCTCCATCTCTCCTTCCTTCCCCACTTCTCAGTTCACATGAACTCTTCTCTTACCTGCGTCCTCTCACACCACACAGTTATATCCCCTGCACTAAAAAACACCCCTACAAATCATCCTCACACATACTCTTTCTATCCATGCTTCTCCTCCTTGCTTCTGGGGATATCTCTCCCAATCCTGGTCCCTGCCTTAGTCCTACATGTGCTCGTCCTCGCCTGTCAATTGCAACCTCTACTCCTACTGGTGTCAACCCCTCCAACCTCATACCCATCCCCTGCAACCTCATACTCATCTCATTCTCTCTATCTCGCTTCTCTTCTTCTCCACCTCCATCTACCCCGGGTTCTGCAGAAACCTGCGCTCTATTCACTTACCTGACTTTGAGTCCACTTTACGCTCCTCCCTCTCCTCTCTCAGCTGTGCGACAGACCCTGACAACCTGGTCAGGAACTACAACTCTGTCTTGTCCTCGTCTCTTGATCTACATGCCCCGCTTTCTCTCTGCCGCACTCGCCCTTCTAACCCTAGACCCTGGCGAAATTCCAACACGCGCATGATGCGTTCCTCCACTCGTTCCTCTGAACGCCTCTGGAGGAAGTCTCACACTCTCGCAGACTTCCTTCACTACAAATTTATGCTATCCTGTTTCAATTCTGCCCTCTCGCAAGCTAAACAAGCCTACTTTTCTTCACTAATCAACATGCACAAGTCTAACCCATGCCGACAGTTCTCTGTCTTTGATACTCTACTCAAACCACCCTCAGCTGCCTCTCCTTCCTCCATCTCCGCTCAGGACTTTGCTGACTATTTTAAGGAAAAGGTGGAATCCATACGGCAGAGCATCCCCTCTGTTTCTTCCTCCCATCCTACACCTCTTCCTAACTCTCCTCCTGCCTTCCTTGACTCTTTTTCCACTGTCTCAGATGAGGATGTGTCGCTGTTGATCGCCTCTTCTCCCTCTACCACTTGCCCTCTTGACCCCATTCCCTCCCATCTCCTAAAACCTCTTGCTCCTACTATAATCCATACGCTCACAGACATTTTTAACTCCTCCCTCTGCTCTGGAACCTTTCCATCCTCCTTCAAACATGCAGCAGTCATACCATTACTCAAAAACAGCAAGCTTGACCCTACCTGTCTTTCCAACTATCGACCGGTCTCCCTCCTGCCTTTTGCCTCAAAACTCCTTGAACGTCTTGTATTCTCTCGCTTGCTCCATTTTCTCAACACCTATTCTCTCCTAGACCCTCTACAATCTGGCTTCCGCACTGCTCACTCCACGGAAACAGCCCTCACTAAAATAACTGACGACCTCCATGCTGCCAAAGACAGAGGTCATTACACTCTGCTCATATTACTCGACCTCTCTGCAGCATTTGACACAGTGGACCACCCTCTTCTCCTCCACATTCTCCATACTCTTGGTATTCGGAACAAAGCTCTATCCTGGATCTCTTCTTACATCTCCCATCGTACTTTCAGTGTCTCTTCTGCTAACACCTCCTCCTCCTCTATTGATCTCTCTGTGGGGGTACCCCAGGGCTCTGTCCTGGGACCTCTTCTCTTTTCTCTGTACACACTCTCTCTAGGTGACCTAATAACATCTTTTGGGTTTAATTATCACCTCTATGCCGACGACACACAAATATACTTTTCAACACACGGCCTTACACCTGCTGTACAAACCAAAGTTTCTGAATGTCTCTCTGCTATATCATCCTGGATGGCCCTCCGCCGCCTTAAACTCAACATGGCTAAAACAGAGCTCCTCATACTTCCTCCCAAACCTGGCCCTACTACTTCCTTCCACATTACTGTTGGAACTACAATCATTCACCCAGTAGCCCAAGCACGCTGCCTAGGGGTCACACTCGACTCCTCTCTCACATTCGCCCCTCACATTCAAAACATTTCTAAAACGTGTCGCTTTTTCCTCCGCAATATAACAAAGATACGCCCTTTCCTCTGTTGCTCGACTGCTAAAACTCTGACTCAGGCCCTCATTCTCTCCCGCCTTGATTACTGTAACCTCCTGCTGTCCGGCCTTCCTGCCTCTCACCTGTCTCCCCTACAATCTATCCTAAACGCTGCTGCCAGAATCAGGCTACTCTTTCCTAGATCTGTCTCAGCATCTCCCCTCATGAAATCGCTCTCCTGGCTTCCGATCAAATCCCGCATCTCACACTCCATTCTTCTCCTCACTTTTAAAGCTTTACACTCTTCTGCCCCTCCTTACATCTCAGCCTTAATTTCTCGTTATGCACCATCCAGACTCTTGCGTTCTTCTCAAGGATGTCTTCTTTCTACCCCCTTTGTATCTAAAGCCCTCTCCCGCCTTAAACCTTTTTCACTGACTGCCCCACACCTCTGGAATGCCCTTCCACTCATTACCCGACTAGCACCCTCTCTATCCACCTTTAAGACCCACCTTAAGACACACTTGCTTAAAGAAGCATATGAATAGCACTGTGGATGTTCTGAACACATGATACATAAAGCTTGCTTACCAGAACTCCCTCCTACTGTCTCTGTACGTTCTACCTACCTACCAACTAGACTGTAAGCTCCTCGGGGCAGGGACTCCTCTTCTTTAATGTTACTTTTATGTCTAAAGCACTTATTCCCATGATCTGTTATTTATATTATCTGTTATTTATTTGATTACCACATGTATTACTACTGTGAAGAGCTATGTACATTAATGGCGCTATATAAATAAAGACATACAATACAATACAATACAATCTCTACCTGAGACAGAGGCCTTGTCCGAATATATCACAGAAAACCTTCAAAAAGGCTTCATCCGGAAATCCACTTCTCCCGCCGGAGCAGGATTCTTTTTTGTAAAAAAGAAAGATGGGACGCTTCGCCCGTGCATCGATTTCCGTTGCCTAAACAAGATTACCATAAAAAATTGCTACCCTTTGCCTCTTATTCCAGAGCTCTTCGATAGGCTGCAAGGCGCGACAATTTTCACTATACTTGACCTATGGGGGATTTATAACTTGATTCGCATCCGCAGTGGAGATGAGTGGAAGACCGCATTCAACATGCGCAGCGGGCACTATGAGTACCTGGTGATGCCGTTTGGTTTGTGCAACGCCCCTGCAGTCTTCCAAGACTTTATGAATGAGGTTTTTCGTGATCTATTGAATTCTTTTGTGATTATCTACTTGGATGATATCCTTATTTTTTCCAAGTCCCTCGAGGAACACATTCTCCATTCCAAGATGGTGCCCTCTCGTTTACGGGCCAACAAGCTCTACGCCAAGATGGAGAAGTGAGTCTTTCACCAATAACTACCTTCCTGGGATACATTGTGTCGGATCAAGGGTTCACCATGTACTAACAAACCAAAAGATAGTACCAGCACTCTCTGTCTCACAGCTACAGATATAAGCGAATACCAGTGTAGGGAATATGAATAATTTAATGACACTAATAATAAACTGAAAATATAGCAACAATAGCCAATACGTAAATGCAAGAATTAATATCACCATACAGGAAATCAAAAATAAAGGGGGTAGAGGGGAAAGAAGGAGAAGGGGAAAAAAACACAAAAGAAAAGCAAAAAATCACAAAAATGGAAAAAGGAAAGCAAACTAGGGGGGCGACGTTTCGAGGGGTGACCATGAATGTAGATACAAGAATATTGTAAAAGACACAGAACATATGCAGATATCAGATGTCAATCAGTGAACAAGTATAAGCAAACCCTTTTCCTGGTGGAGGGGTTCACTGATTGACATCTGATATCTGCATATGTTCTGTGTCTTTTACAATATTCTTGTATCTACATTCATTGTTTGATATTTGATATCTGCTTATGTGATTTGCCCTCTTTAGACTTTAGATTTATATCATTAGCTGAGTGTGGGATTATTTGACAGTTGGGAGGGAAGGCTTAGGGAAGTACCTCTGGGACACTTTGGGACCAGGGGGAATGGGCCAGATGAAGAGGTCACCCCTCGAAACGTCGCCCCCCTAGTTTGCTTTCCTTTTTCCATTTTTGTGATTTTTTGCTTTTCTTTTGTGTTTTTTTCCCCTTCTCCTTCTTTCCCCTCTACCCCCTTTATTTCCTGTATGGTGATATTTATTCTTGCATTGGCGCATTGGCTATTGTTGTAGCTGTGAGACAGAGAGTGCTGGTACTATTTTTTGGTTTGTTAGTACTTCTGAAGGGAATTAGGGTCCCTTCCTGTTCCGTGCACCCTGCAACCTTGCTGAGTCATTGTGTCAGAGTGCTGTCTATCACCCCCCCCCCTTTCTACCAAGGGTTCACCATGGATCCGGAGAAGCTCAATTATGAACTTGAATGGCCACAACCTAACTCTTTAAAGGCGATTCAGCTTTCCTCGGTTTCGCATATTATTATAGGAAATTTATTGCTGGTTTTTCCACCTTGGTAGCACCCATTACGGCCCTTACCAAAAAAGGGGCCGATCCTTCCTCTTGGCCATTGGAGGCCAGCTGGGCTTTTGAGTCTCTTAAAAAAGCCTTTGTCTCGGCCCCATTCTGCGACATCCCGTCCCCACCCTCCCCTTTACCTTGGAAGTTGACGCCTCTGCGGTTCTCTCTCAAAGAATCACCCCTGAAGATAAACTACACCCCTAAGGTTTTTTTCTAAAAAAAATTCTTCAGCAGAAAGAAATTACGACGTGGGGAATAAGGAGTTGTTGGCCATCAAGATGGCATTACAAGAATGGAGACATCTTCTGTAAGGAACCAAGGAACTCATTCTGATCCTGACAGACCATAAAAATCTTTCTTACATTGAAGGTGCTCGTCGCCTTGGGCCCCGTCAAGCTCGTTGGGAGTTGTTCTTCTCAAAATTTAACTTTATCATCTCTTATATTCCTGGGACAAAGAATATCAAAGCGGATGCATTGTCCCGTCAGTTTATCACTGAGGAGAGGTCGCAGGAAGTCCCGGAGAGTATTCTGTCCCCCCAATTGTTTTTCTCTGCTGCCTCTTTTGACATACTTGATAAGATTTTGGATTCTCAAGCACAGGTCCCCGAAGGGCTAGAAGTACCTGATGGTCGTCTTTACACAGCCCTACGTTTTCATTTCAAAATTCTTGAATGGGGTCACTCCTCCAGATCTGGGTTTAAGAAGACTACGGATCTGTTTTGGTGAACTTTCTGGTGGCCCAATATGATTAAGGACATTAGAGCGTTCACCTCCTCTTGCCCAGTCTGCGCACAAAATAAATCTGTCTGTCAAAAGCCTTCTGGTCTGCTACAACCTCTCCCGGTCCCAGACCGTCCTTGGAGTCACATTGCCATGGACTTCATCGTGGATCTTCCCCCATCTAATGGTATGACTACTATTCTTGTAATTATTGACAGATTCTCCAAGCAAGCTCATTTTGTTCCCCTCAAGGGTCTACCCAATTCTAGTACTTTGGCGGATATCTTTGTAAAATAAATTTTCCGTATTCATGGCGTCCCGTGGTCTATTGTCTCGGATCGGGGTTCACAATTTGTTTCTAAATTCTGGCGGGAATTTTCCCACAGGTTGGGCATTACCCTTCTTTTTTCCTCAGGCTACCACCCCCAAACGAATGGTCAGACTGAACGCATGAACCAGTTCCTTGAACAGTATTTGCGTTGTTTTTCTTCCGATTCTCAGGATAATTGGGCAGAGTTACTTCCTTGGGCAGAATTTGCGATTAACTCTTTAAAAAACGAGTCCACTCAAGAATCACCATTTTTTGTAAACTACGGATTTCATCCTACCCGTCTCCTCATGCTTTCTCCCAGGTCCAGAGTTCATGCAGCAGATGATAGGGTATCCACCCTACAGGGGTCATGGAGGAAGATTCAAACAGTTTTACAACAGTCCATGCTAAGACAGAAGAGACAAGCAGATAGGCTTCGTCAGGAAGCCCATAAATTCGTACCTGGAGATAAGGTCTGGCTTTCTTCTAAAAATATCAAACTGAAGGCCCCAACCCCTAAACTGTCTCCCAGGTTTATGGGTCCTTTCTCTATTCTGAGACAAATTAATCCTGTGGCCTGTCAGCTTTGCTTGACTCCCTCTATGAAAATTTCACCCGTCTTCCATGTCTCACTGTTGAAACCATTTATCCAAGACAAACGATTCGCTCATCCTTCTCTTCGGCCTCCTCCCCCCATTGTACAGGACAACAGGAGTTCGAAATCCAGTCCATCATTGACTCTCGCATCTCCAGGGGCAAGCTCCAATTTTTGGTTCACTGGAAGGGATACGGACCTCTGGATCATTCTTGGGTCTCGCATGCAGATATTCATGCCCCATCTCTACTCAAACGATTCCATCAAAAATTACCCCTCAGACCTTGGATGGTTCATCCGGAGTCCGACCTCAAGGGGGAAGGGTACTGTAAGGATCCGCGCTGCGGGTACACCTGCTTCCAGCACCTTCTTACCTTTGCTCCGGGTCGCCCAGACTCCCCGGCGGCGTGCCTCACTCCGTGCGGCCCCCTCCACAGCTGCTCTCATACTTCCGGGTCGCGCGCGTCATGCCTATAGGTGCGCCCCGACCCAGGCTTCAATTTGCTGATGCCGGGCGCCTGACTCCGCCTCCTCTGACGCGTAGCACGCATCACCCGCTTTCCTGCCCCTGCTCAGTCAGGTCCGCCCCCCAGGCCATTCTCTCCTATCAGGCCCTTCCCCGGGCCGTTCCTCCGCTCCTCCCCTTGCTCTGACAGGTCCCAGCTGCCCAGGCACCTCTCCCCTATCAGGTCCTCCCTCGGGCCGCTCCTCCGTCCCTCCCCTTGCTCCGATTGGCCCCAGCCTCCCAGACACTTCTCCCCTATCAGGTCTCCCTCGGGCCACTCCTCTGTTTCTCCCCTTCTTCTTATAGGTCCCAGCCCTCTATTTAGTCTTCCCACACTATTTCCTCTTTGCTCTGCATAGCTTCTGTACCTTGGTGCTGTCTGCTGTTGCCTGGCCCCTTTTGTCTTTACGTTCCTATTCCTGTCCCTGGATATAGTGCTGACCTCCCTGGATATGGACCTTTGGCTTTGGACTTTTACTATGCTGCTCTCTGGAACCCTAGGATTTGGCTTTGGACATTACTACTCTGCAGACTTCTATATCCCTTGGACATGGCTTACGGAAACTCTACTACGCTGCTCTCTCCACTCCATGACCCAGGCTTACGGACACTCTACAACGCTGCTCTCTCCATCCCACGACCATTGGCTTACGGACTTTACCTTTCTACGCTGGAGCTGGCAAGTACGGTACTCATTCTATTCTTGTTACCAGGACCATCTACGCTACTTCCACACTCGGGCCGTGCCCCAATTTACTGCTAGGTGTGTGGTATTACTCCTTTCTACCTCAGTCCCGGGGTCTCATCTGGCTTGTGGGCAGGCCGAGCATTACAACTCCCCCTTAGAAACTTTAGGAAGGGATGGGCTCATGGACTGTACCCACCAACAAGGGGCTGGACACAGGCCATGAGACACCACCTACCTTCCTTCACTTTCTGGGGAAGCAGGAAGAGGGGTTAATGTCCCACAGATTAACCTGCTAATGCCTGGATCTTAACAGGATTTACATAGCAGACACACTATGTGGGGAGAAAAAGGTACAACTGGACATACCCTGTTACACATTGTTGGTATATATAATCATTAAGAATATTATAAGCCTCTTCTAAATAATAGCTTCTATCCATAACAACCACCCCTCCTCCTTTGTTAGCTTGTTTTATCTAACAAAGAAGGAGGGGTGGTCATTATGGAGAGAAGCTATTACATAGAAGAGGCTTACAATTTTCTTAATAAAATAGATACGTATTATATTAGACCATGACCTCACTGGGTCAATGTATTTCAATTTGTGGGAGCCAATGGTCGAGGATGGGTATGGGCAAAATCCACAATGTCCTGCACAGGGGTAGCATGGGATGCTAGGGCCAATTACTGGGGCACAGCAGAGTCCATGGACTGTCCTGTATAGCGGGCTTCCCTTTGCCCCAGGGCAGAGACAGAAGCAGGGACTCAGAGGCTCGGTGACCTTCTCCCTTACAATTGACAAACTAGCAGGAAGCATTTGGTGAGAGCTTGCACACATTCACTGCTGCTGTCTTTAGCGGTGGTGCAACAGGCTCCATGGATTCTTCGGATGCAATTTTATCAACATTATCAGCCATGGACAGTCTCATGAGACCACCAGGCAGGCTCAAGCCCGGCAACGGCGATGACGTCACATCCGGGGAAACAAGAAGTTTGCTACTCCGCAGCGCACAGGACAAGCCCGCACCTGGCACTACCTCCAGGTGTTCCTGGATCGGGAACAAAGTAGGAAAGGGGCGGCTGAACCATCACAAGGTAGGTGACATCCCTCAATTCTTCCGCAGGCAAATTTCGAGCAGCACTGGTGTAATCATGAGTCGCAGAGCTCCTCGGACATTCCGCAGACTCTGGGATGGACATGGTTGGGCTTGAACTCCTCTCCGGACAGAAGGTAGGAGGTGGGCTCTTCTCCACAGGTTCTGCCTGGCTGAAGTCATCTTGGAGAGCAACGGGTGGGGACACCGCTACCAGGACATTATGCGGGGGCGAGTCAGTCGCCCAGGTGACCATGCTTATGGAGCTACCATGCTCCTGCTTCACCTGGAGACCTGCACCCGATACCCCTGGGGCAGTCCACTCACGCTCAGGAACCTCGGCAGTCATGGATCACAGTCCTGGGGCTGTCAGCACCATCACAGAAGGCTGGAACGGTAGTCGCAGGACACATGGGCCCACAGCAGGGTCTGTGGCGGTCACTTTGGGTGGCACCGGACCACTTAGGCATTCGGGAGTGTTGATAAGGGCACATGGACCCACGTCGTCCGTGCCCAGGAAAATTAATGAGACTGCACCGGTCAGTGTGGTGACTCGTGAAGGAGGTACACATACCTCAGCTGGTACCGGATTGGCAGGCCGCAAATAGAAGGTGCCACAGTGCTGGCACCGTGCCTCTAGGCAGACCGCTCCTCCGGGCAAACGACAATGCGGGCATAGGCACAGTAGATGAATCTGGCCATGGACACAAATCATCAGGTAGCCACCTGGGAGCGTGTAGTTGGTGACTTCCAAGTCATCTTCTGCAGCTGAGTTGGATGCCATGAGGTAGTCTGGATCAGATTGCTTAGGCTCCTTTATTTTACTCCGCTCAAAGATGAATGAACACTTGGTGGGCAGTACAGAAACTCCTCCCAGCACTAGGCACTCTGTGATAGGCTGGTAGGGAATAGCTCCTCCCCTAGGTGGAATCAAAGGCAGGGCTGTTTCAATACAAGCCTGACCTGACTCAGGATGAACCAATCAGCATAAGGGGCGGTGACCTCCATTTTTCACCAAAAAGGATGCAACTATTTTTGCAGAAGTTTGCATTCTGCATTTAAATACCCATGCGGTTTGCTGTTTCTTGGTGGGAATGCCATTTTGGGACTCATGCACATGCCACCACACAGTGACCGCCATGTTTAAAACACTAAACAAACAGGGAAGCGCTATATGAGTTAGGATCAGGCCCAGCAGCCACTTTATGTTGAAAACCACATATGAAATGAGCATAAAATTGCATGAATAAATACACAAAAATATATAAAATAAATAGCACAAGTCTCTGCCAGAGAGAAATTGTCCAGGTGGTGTGGATACAAGTTAATGCCCCTGTCTGATATGACAGACTCGGGCAAGAGTGGCCTTTGAGAGGTTAAAATCCAGAATGGTAGCTAGGATGGAAAGCGCTACCAACTGTGCAGGTATTGAAGTGTGTAGAAATGGGAAGGTGCCGTAGGCATCAAATGTGGAAAGCGCTGACCCAGACTTCATACACTTCGCGCTGGTGGCTCCTTTTCTTTCCTCCTTCCCAGCACTCGTTGCAGAAACACCGCTCCACAGCTCTCCTGGGCTCGCACACCAGTGATGGAACTGCTCACAGGGCGCCGGGTTTCCGGGTATGACGTCACGGCCGGACGTGACGCACAAACCCTTCCCGGCCGTTGCCTGGAACTACCAGAGCGCACAGGGGCTGAGAGCCAAATCTCACACACCCCACACAGCTTCAGAATTTTCACAGCCTCCGCAGTATACTCTCCAAGGGACTCCACGTTAAACCACCAGGACTGTGGCAATGAGATAGGGATGCACAAGAGCTGTAACCCCTCAAAGCTCCTCCTCCTACGCGTTTCAGCACGTGACGTGCTTTCATCAGGGATTATGCTGCAGATATTCTGTGGCAGAAGCTACCTTCCAGTTAGGCAAAACCCCTTCAGTACGCTGCACACGATAATTTTCATTCAGAGCGCCTGTGACTCCCTGTTCATCAGCTGCTAAGTGTACAGCAATAGTTCCTCCAGCAGAGATTCTCGAGACCCTAACCTACAATCAGGACCTCTCCTCCTCAGACACTATCCTGCACATTGTACCGCCACCCTTCTTGAACAAGAAACTGCAGTCCCCTTCCAAATGTTTCTGAACCCTTGGCAATCAGAACACCCTCTCCAGGTGCCCTACACCTATCTGTCCTCAAGGTGACCAGATCAGAGCAATAGCAGTTGCTTCAGCACAAGACTTCTCATTAGGGCAGACTAGGTCACAGCTTCCTGGTGGGGAATATGATCCCTGGTTATGGTAGGCCGGGGTCCCCTGGACACTATACCTAGTCCCCATCTGAAAGCGTACTTTATTCTGAACCTTTCTTGCTGTTTTGCTCTCACTTTAAAAGCCTGCCCTGATTTCAGCAGCGCCTCCAATTGTAGCACTGTTCCCACCCCCCAACCCCAGTGGGAGATACAAAGCTTCTGCTACCTAGTGTGTTGTGCGAGTACATGTTAGGTCAGGAGAACTGAGCTGATCTGCAGTGATAGGGAGATCAGGAAAGGCTTAAGTTCTTCCTCTGAGCTTCATCTCAGGGTACTTAGCGCCTTCAGCCGTAGTGGGCTCCAGGGTGTTCGGAGATCAGTCCCCACTATTGCATACTTCTTCCCTCCTGCCCAGGGACTTACACTTAGACAGGAGTATGATGAACAAGGGTCTTTATTCTGGCAATCACTGCAGATGTTCTACATACAGCGGTGCAGGCTCTGAGGCTTCAGGCCTCTGGATGATGCTTGCCCCAGATAGTGCAGGGCATCTGCTGGGTTTCAATCAGATGTCCCCAGCCCCAAGGGCTGGGGGTGAGCCCGCTCATCCCTGATGGGAGAGACTCACAGCTCTACTGGTCTCTTCCTCCTTCAGACCAGGACTGACTAAATTTGGCACTACCCCTCCTCAGGAACCAGAAGGGACGGGCTCATGGTCTATACCTATCCCTGATAGGCATACACAGGCCATGAGTCACCACCTTACTTATGTTCACCAGAGAGGAGCATGTAGGGGGGTCACAAGTCCACAGAATTAACCTGTCACCGCCTGCAGCTAGCAGGAATTTACATAACAGGAGGAAAGACAGGCAGAATAGACATACCCTGTTACATTTGCAAGAAAACTTGAGGAGTTTCCATTCCATCTGCAATAATAAATTACAGGATAATGAGATTTTTGGACCATTCAAGAGGATCTTTGTGATTGGGAAGAGCAAAACAATATTTACTTTTAGATAGATTACATTTATCTTAAAACCTAATTATTTAACTGAAAGGTGTTACGTTTAGTTTAATTGTACCCTCTTAATTTCACAGTCTACATTATATGATTCTTAAACAAATCATTGTTTATTTGCTGTTTGTTTATGTACACTTGCATATTTAAACAATGAGTAGTAATTTATTTTTACAAGTAGATTCTTAACTTATGCTTACAAATACTACATTAATTCAGTGAAGGGATTGCTTCAGGCAAAGTAATAGAGAAGTTCCTCCTGAGGCCACACATTTTGCAATTGTTTTTAAATTCTTGCATAATTACCAAAGCACTTGCCATCTGCAACAATTGACCTGTCAGAGCTGCACCTCAGAGATAATTTCAGTAACCTTTTTGATTAAAAAATCTGAATATTAAAAATCCTCTTTTATAGAAATGTGCATTCTGCGTAAGACAACAAAGATAAATGCTTAAATTGAAATTGGCTAATAAACTTTTGTGCTGATTAAAATTGGTTTCGCCTGCTAGACAGCTCTTGATATTACATGTATATTGTTGTTTCTTTGATCTGTTTGCAAAAAGGTAACCTTGCTTTTCTTAACTCTGTTAGCTACTCTTGATCTTTCCTAATGATACCTTTATTGACTTATTTTAACGGAGCAGAATGAACATGATAAAGCTCAGTTTGCCCCCTTATTCCATTAGTAATGATTCCTCTTGCCTTATTGCAAGATAAAGGAAGCATGTTTTATTTTGTTTCCAGCAAAGATTACAGTATTTTACTGGAAATGTTTTATATGACTCAAGAAATAACAGCACAAAAGTCATGTTTTGTAAAACTGGCAGAAGAAAAATCAAATGAGAGCTAGTGTCTTAGGAGCACCTCAACCAATTGTGACCTAATGTGCAGTTGAGCTGGCAAAGTATGGATTAAAACACTCAACATGGCAGCCACCTTTACAGACTTTTTCATAAATGTAAATCTACTTTATACCTTGCCTATAAGTTTAAATCGTATTGTACAATGAAATGATTACACCTTCTATTGAATTATTACATTTGTAATTCATAGTGGTGAGGTTTTACTTTCTAACATCAAACCCAGTGAGTACTCCATTACTGTATATTTAAGGAAATATATTGAAATAAGAAGATGTTTGCCTTCCTGGCAATGCTGAAAGAGTGACAAATGTTTTTGTCTCAGTATAGAGCAATGCATGGTTCAGATAAAGAATATGTATTCTTAATTCCTGTTTTTCCTCCACAGTTTGTAGCAATTTAGTACATCTACATTGATATGATGTTGCAGAAAAAACAGATAAGATAGCGCTAATTCCTAAAAAAATAATATATAATAAAAATAAAATAACCAGCTGTCTGCCTGCGATATAACACTGACCCAAGGTCAGGTAACAGATAGTGAAAGCAATTTATATCTATGGCGCTCGACTTAATTCAAAATGATTATACATATATAAATATAAAAAGGATATATACAACCAGTAATGTAGATGCTGGCAGATCCGATAATATATTCCACGTGGGGATGATAAAACATGAAACGAAAAATAAAAATACATAGTGTAATACTGTATATCACTTGGTGAAACACTTCTCTGTTTGTCCTTAGTGTTCACCAAGTGATATACAGTATTATACTATGTATTTTTATTTTTTGTTTCATGTTTGATCATCCCACGTGGAGTATATTATCGGATCTGCCAGCATCTACATTACGTATATCCTTTTTATATTTATATATGTATAATCATTTTGAATTAAGCCGAGCGCCATAGATATAAATTGCTTTCACATTTATATGATGTACTTTTTCCTTTTCCATAATGGCTTTTTTTATGGAGTCGTGCAAACAACCGTGCTCCATATTCAAGGCATGGTTTTACTAAGGAATTAGGAGGTGGGAAATGTATTATTTTTTCCTTTCATGCATACCCAGTTTTATGCAAGATCAGATATTATTTGCCTTTGGAGCTACTACGTTGAGGACTCCTAACTCCTTCTCCATCAAGCATTGACCTAATTTTGCCCCATTTAATTTGTACACATGCAGCGACCGTTATCTGACCATTTCTCAAATTGGTTTTCTAAATCTCCCTAAAATCCTTTCAACATTTGCAACGGCAGACTAATGGCCCATTGGATTAACACAGCAGGGGTCCCTGCTGTGTTAATACTACCGGGGTCTACCGGTCTGTAAGTGATGAACAGTAAGAGATAGGCTGAATCAGTTACTCTAACTTTGCACCTCTGATCACTGGGGTTTTATGTAATTGTAAGCAATACAGTATTGTAGCAGGGGGTCTCCGGAGCTGAATCGCAATGATTTCAGGTCCGGGGACCCCCTATTTCCCGAGATACAGGCCCGTTATGGGGTGCCAGTATCACCACCATGTTAAAATCCTGTGGGTCACGTGACCATGGGATTTTAACATTGCAGGAGATACCGGCACACATAACAGGGCCTGTATCTCGGGAAGTAGGGGGTCCTCGAGGCTGAAATCAACATTGTTCATCTGAGAAGACCGCCTGCTCCCGCACACTAGTATCAAATACCTCCCCCAAGAAAAAAATCATTACCGTAGCGGATAGCTGCTATGGTAATTAAGCTGATTACATTTTATTTGTATTCAAAGTGTGCGTGAGCAGGGGGTCTCCTGAGCTGAACAAATTTATTTCAGCAAGGAGACCCCCTGCTTCCTGAGATACAGGCCCCGGTATGGGGTGCCGCTATCCCCACAATGTTAAAGGCCTCCGGTCACGTAACACGGAGGACTTTGACCAGCAACATCTGGCGGGGTGCAGAGATGCCTCTGCGGGAACCATCGATGACTTTCTTGGTAGTCTCCCCCCAAGCGGAAACCATCTGAGTCAGCGGGGGACCTTCCTGAGGAAACAGAGGGTACATCAGCCCAGCAGTTCCACGAGGGTGATACAGCTCAACAGCTCTAGGTAGGTACATCAGCCCAGCCATTCAACAAGGGTGCATTGATTTCTGAGGTACCGGCCAGTGACTCCAGCCTTTCGGCTTCTGATGACCCAGCCATCCCTGCTCCAGAGACTGACTCATCCCTGGTGGGAGCGGATGTGGAGGCTCTGGATTTCGAACGCTCCACACCATGCCAAGAGGATGCTGATCTGCTGCTTGTCGGTCTCGGCTGAGACCGCCATGAGGTGACTATGAGAATGAGCTTTTGCTCCTCACCCATAAGGGTTGGGACCCAGGACACTCTAATTGCTCTGGTGATACAGTGCCTTCCTCCAGCCCTGAGCCGGACAATGTTGTGCCGGGCCCATTCTGTGCTTCAGCCCCCATTGATACCTCCGTGCCCCTGAAAAGGCCCCTAGCATTAACATTGTTAATTGTTTTCCCATTGTTTCATGGGATGCCGGTTGCCCCTAAATGTACTGCTATGTATGAACCAACTGTGGGGAGTGTGATATTGAGCTGGTGAGATCCTATGTTCCAGGGGTATGTGCTGTACCTGGGACAAACTCGGTTCTTGGTTGTAAAGGGTAGCCAGATCCAGCATTAGTGGGAGGGAGGAAGCAAGCAGCAGAGATTATGCACACCCATAATAAAGACCTTGAATTGGGGTTGGAGCTCTCTCCGGAAGTGGGGGAAACCATATTGGAGGATGTCGGTAGGGACGCCTCTACCTAATGCTACAATGGGAATGTCAAATGTTATTAGAGCAGGAGCGGTACTGCACAATGATAAGGTAATATAACAGAGCAGGATATGTGCTGCACAGGTTATGGGTTCTCCTGTATAGGAGTGCCCAGTTATAATTTTATGTGTGTATGTATGTCATGTTTTTACACATTTTTTTGGTAGTATAAAAAACATTGTGCCTCATGCGCTGGCATGAGGAAATTCACCAGGGGGAGCATGTTGCCTAGTGCCCCTGGCTATGTGTTTCCTGGCCCTGGCATGTAAATCCTGTTAAGTGCAGGCAGTGTCAGGGTTAAGTCCCTTTCATATGGCCAGGATGTGAGTCCATTGGCACAGTAGCAAGATTGTTGCCATAGCCAGGTGCAGGCTGAATGGCAGTTGGGAGCATCATGTCTGGGGGAAAGGGGAGTGTAAGGGGTCACACATAGTATGGTGTGACACCGTGACCTCCTCTAACACCTGACCAGTTTGGGGCAGGGTCACTAACCCCTCCTCAGGTACATAAGAGGCTCCTAACCCAAATTTAGAGAACAACGATTCGAGGATGTAGCCTGCTCCCCAGTTAGTGAGGTGGGTTCTGCCTTAGCCCATCAGGAGGTAAGGGGGTGGCGACTAGCCTCAAGGGCCTCAAGCCCTTGGGGGGCCTAGTCAGGGAATGACATTGATGCAAGATGCAAGGGAATATATGATATGGTGTTGTGTAAAAAGTACCTCTCTTGCAAGAGATGGAATCGGCCCACCAAATAAAAGGTGAATGGTTCCACTATTAATTACTTCGTTGCGGTCTCCTTTTTTATCACTTGGAGTTCCTGCTGTGCCAGCTACTAGGTTTTGAGTTCTGGTACTCTGATGAAGCCTTTGTATGCATTGATCTGATTGCAAGATCATTGTCTACACTATCTTGTGATCGCAATCAACCTATTCATTTTAGTGTTGTCCATCTAGGTAGTTGACCAGGATCATTACCAAGAGGACTGGTGTCCAGTTTTAGTCCTGGCACAGGTTGGGCACGCAAGTACAAAGTCCTTAACATCCTTCTGCATCCGAGGCCACTAGAAAGTCCGGGAGATGAGATCCAACGTCCTTTTTGCCCCAGGATGACCTGCCGATTTGGAAGAATGTCCCCATTCCAGGACCTGTTTGCGCAAAGAAGAAGTAAACAGATGGCCCTCAGGAACAGTAAGATTATCAGGAATCTGGTTTTGTTGAAGAGCAATATCCATTAATGCCTCAAAGTTATTGGAAGAAAGAATGAGTTTAGATAGAAGAATAGACTTGAGTTGATCCTCAGAATTATCCTCAAGAGAAAACTGATGGGACAGAGCATCTGCTTTGATGTTTTTCATCCCAGGAAGGTAGGAGATAACAAAGTTGAACCTTGAAAAGAAGAGTGACCATCTGGCTTGGCGAGCACCCAGGCAACGAGCTCCCTCTATGTACTTTACAACAAATTCTTGTGATCCATAAGAATTGTTATAGGCATCTCTGTTCCTTCTAAAAGGTGTCTCCACTCTTCTAATGCAAGTTTCATGGCCACGAGTTCACGATTACCAATATCATAGTTACGTTCAGCTGCGGAAATTTTTTTGGAGAAAAAACCACAAGGATGCAACCTGGCCTGAGGATTTTTCCTCTGGGAAAGAACAGCGCCTACACTGACGTTGGATGAATCCACTTCAAGGGTAAAAGGGAGCTTAGGATCAGGATGAGCAAAGAAAATGGAAGCAGGCACACGATCTTCTGAAGATGCAATTTAATGTGCCACCAAAAGGTCCAACGTTTCGGCAAAAATTGCCTTTATCAAGGAGAGGGCTACAGGAAACACATAAATCACCACTATATAAACACTGATAGGTACTCACCCCTCCATGATTACTGCTGCCATGCTCCTGGATGTCGACGCCCACATCGTGATGTCAGGACGCCAGCGCGACATGGCGTGATGATGTCATGCGCCACAAGGGGGGGGCACGGGTGCCTGTGAAGGGACAGCCTCCCTGATGCCTGTAACAGGCAAAGATGGTGATCCTGCAACATGTGGGACATACAGAGAGCAGCCTTTCTACTGGCAGCTGAAGCTCCCCTGGTGATGTCAGAGTGCCCTCATGACGTGACGTGATGACGTCAGACGTCCAGGGGGGAGGTGGGGCATGAGCCCCAGGCAGCAGACTTGCCTAAGAGTGTAGAAAAGGCAGCCTGATGCCTAAGGGGACCTGCATAATCATGTAGGGGTGAGAGCCCTTACATAAATAGACAAGTGCAGTGAGACCTTAGTACATTAAAGTGAATAAGGCAAAAAGTGTACATTATAACCAATAAAACATAATGTCACCTAATAAAGTGTTTAAAAGACGTATTGGACTGTATCTATGCTAGCAGCTATTCGTGTAGACATGAAAACATGAAAGGATACATAACATAAATAATGCATATATAGAAATCCACAAAGGAGCGTAATATTCCATAGTGAGTCGCAGGGGTCCATCATGAGATGCACAGAGATCTACAGAGTCCATCAGCTACCTCCTGTTAAGAAAGCATTTGAAATGTTTTGTTCATTCAGACCCCTGCCATTACTTGTCTGCAGTGTGTGGATCCAATAAGCCTCCCGCCTTAGTAAAAAGGTGTCTCTGTTGGGGTATCCTTGTCTTGGTGCTATGTGTTCAATCCCCATCACTCTAAGGGATGCTACATTGTGTCTGTGTTCTACACAGTGCTGTACCAGTACAGTAGGGTCAGTGCCCTTGCGAATCACACTTTTGTGTTCAATAAATCTCACCTTTAGCATGCGTGTAGTCTTACCTACATAGATAAGACCACATGGGCACCTAATGATGTATATCACAAATGTAGATCTACATGTGATGCAATTTTTAATTGTAATCTTTCTACCACTATGTGGATGACAAAACACGTCCCCGGTAACGAGACTGTTGCACACAGAACAATTCATACACCTGAAGTAACCCAGTTTGCCACCTTCTAAGAAGTGGGGCGTATGGTAATGGTCTCTGTTGGCAGCATGTATCAAGTTGTCTGACAGATTCCTCCCTCTCCTAAAGGCGACCAAAGGGGGTGTCCAACAACTATCTGCTAACACCACATCATTCTGCAGCAGGTGCCAATGTTTTCTGATTATAGACATGACGAATTTACTTGCCCTATTATATGTGGTGGTGAATACAATACTGTACGTTTCTCATCCTTAATTACCCTATTAGAATTCACATCTTTATTAAAGGCTGCATCAAGCACTGTCAGGGTATATCCCCTTCTTGTGAATCTTTCACGAAGATCATCCATAGCTGGTGCTAGTTTATCCTGCCTGCTAGTGATCCTAGAAATTTTCACTTTTTGTGAGAAAGGTAGGGCATTAATGAGAGATGGTGGATGGTGACTATCAGCACATAACAGGGCATTTCTATCAGTGTCTTTTCTGTAGAGGTCTGTGTGAAACTCACCATTTTGTTGGGAAATCAGGACGTCTAGAAAGGATAATTGCTTAGTTCTCCAGATATTAGTAAGCTGTACAGGAGAAGGAAGATTGTGTAAGTAATCAAAGAATGACAGTAACTGATCCTCAGTGCCTGTCCATACAAAGAACAGATCGTCGATATATCTATAATACCCAACCATGTACTTAAACTATATTGATGTGTATATATACTTCTCTTCAAAATCTACCATATACAAATTGGCATACGCGGGCGCCATGTTACCGCCCATCGCAGTTCCCTTAATTTGCAGAAAATGCTCCTTTTCAAATTTGAATTAGTGTTTATAGAGGATGAAATGTAAAAGGAGCATAATATATTCTGTGGGGACTGTGTCCTGGTAGTGGGCGGATAAAGCAGTTTTCACTATATCCAAGCCTTCCTCATGAGGTATAATTGTATATAGGCTGGAGACGTCCATACTAACCATAATATGGTCAGTACCATTCCGTGGGATATGTCTGAGTTTGGTTAGAAAGTCAAAGGTATCCTTCACATATGAGCGTGCTTTCTGCGCTATAGGATTGAAAAATGTGTCCACATATATAGCTAATGGCTGGTTAAGTGAATGTATAGCTGCTATAATTGGTCGTCCTGGAGGCAATTGTAAACTTTTGTGTATTTTTGGGAGGTTATAAAACAATGGGCATTTAGGATGTTCTATTGTGAGAAATTCTGCTTCAGTCTCAGATATCCAGCGGTTATTGAGACCAAGGGAAAATACTCCAACGCACAGCCCTGAACAGAGTGGGTCCCACACCAAAAACTAATAAAAATATATCAAGTACTTTATTGTTCCATAGTTTAAAAAAACGGAGGTAGGTACCCTCCTACGCGTTTCGGGCAATCCACCCTTTATCAAGGAGTAATATGTCCCCACCAACATTGGTATTTAAATACCTTTCAGAGCAGCCCCAATTTGCACCAAAATCGCCACCAAATGAGCCCACCCACAAACGCGATGACGTCACACGCAATATGTGATGACATCATGCGGCATGACGCGCTATAGCAACGCCCCCCGACACTGTCATGGCAACCAGCCGGTGTCCCACAGTACAAGGGAGGCGGGCCGTGCCTCGGGCAGCTCGATCCCAGTCCCCTCCTACACTGCAAAGCAGTAGAACGGAGGAGGAACTGAGTGATCGACGCATGACCAGGTGGCCCACCCCCTTCACCACAGAGCAAAATGACGTCGGATGTGGACACGTGAGGCCAAGAAGCATTGCGTGCGCATGCTAGGCACGGCACAAGTGGAGGCTGAATGGCTAGGGGGAGCCCTAATGCATAATCCACACAATTTAACCTCAAATGCCTATAAAAATTCAAAAGTAAATACAAACACAGAAAATACATATGCATACATATGCATATATATGCTCAAAAGAAAACATATGGCATAATAAAGGATATGCATCCAAACATATAATAAACATTAAATAATAATAATAGAAAATATAAAAAATAAAAAATATATCATAGACATTTAAATCCAAAAATAAAAATATAATAAACAATAAATAAACAAATGAATAAAGAAAAACATGGGTTAAGAACATAACCCCAACTCCTAAGATGCTGAACAATGAACTCCTCTGTATGGACAAAAAAACATATATTTACTTGCCATCCTTGAAAAAATGTAACGTTTACCTAGCAAAGATCTATTAGCAAAAACATTATTAAAAGGTTGGCAAATGAATCATGTGATTAGATTATCACCATATCCATACAGATAAATATGCAAAGGGTCCCATGCTTAATAAATCTTATTTAAAGATATAAAGTATATGTTTTTTATTTTTATAGAGAGCACAGCAGTGAAAGCTATCCTAAAATGGATGTTTATCAATAAGAGAGAGAGAGAAGGACACGTACACACAACCATATCCGTAAGTGTTATAAACCATAGAACATGAGTAAATATACATGAAACAATGGAAACAGACCATTAATGAGAATATCTTCAATCGCACAATTCTATGAATACATCATATCCTAATAAAACAGAGAACGTCTTCAATCGCACAACCATGGAATATATATACCAAACACAATATTTGAGAAATGGGAACGTCTTCAATCGTACAAGAGAAAATACTAATTTAGCATACAAGGAGAAATCTTAATTCACACATTTTAAGGAAGAGAGCATACAATAAAAGAATTTCACAAATGGATAAAAAATAGAAAAAACACCAGTTTATCTGAGAAAATGTCCTAGGTTCCATTCGTCAGGAACCCTAGTGTTAATAAGAAAATCCATTGTGATTCTTTACGGTCAAGGAAATTAATCATATCCCCTCTTCGTTGTCTCTTTACTATTTTGTCTATACCCAAAAAGCTGAAATTCTTGAAACCTCCATCTATGCACTCAGAAAAATATTTTGAAACAGGGTGGGAAAGGTCACCTTTTTTGATTAATCTGACGTGTTCCTGTATTCTTGTTTTTAGATTTCTAGTAGTTCTTCCTACATATCTTTCCCCACATCCACATATAAGCAGCTACAGCGTTCATACACTCATGGGTTTGTCTCCGGTATCTTTAGGGTTAATTTAGCCTGCGCGTGATACACGCTGTCTTCCAGGTTAGTAGCGTCGGGCTTTGAGGTTTATTCCTCTGCTTTGCAATTTGCTGGTTTGGCCACGGTTGCTCAGCCTGGGATTAAGACTTTTATTTCTGCCGTTATAAGAAGAGGCTTATACCCTGTGAAAATGTATTGGATCACTTATCTGATGATCTGAGAACTGGAGTGCTACGTTTATTTTTTAGTTGTTTATTTATTTTTTGTGGCATTTGTTTATTCACATTTTTTCTTTCTGTGGAGCAGTTCAATTTCTCTGGAGGGTGTTTTTACACTATGCCAATCCTGTATTTTTCACTATGGAAGAAGATATAGATGTTGAGTATGAGGAAGTGGTTACTGACACCTATGCCTTTAATTGTTAACACGATACTCACCGTCAGAGGAGGGCAAAAGCAGTCTTTGATGAAGGTGTTAATTTCATCTGTGAGGAGCCTGCTGATTTAATCACACACTTCCTTAAACTGGAAAAATTACTATCACAGGACATTAGGTATTGGTGGGATATCACTACTCTAGAGAACTATGCTAGAGTTAAAAGGATTCCATGAGGATTACGCTTGAAAAAGGTACCATCTTTTGGTTTTATAAACAAGGATTTTGAAAATGATTGAAAGGCTATATTGGATCACTGCTCGTTTAAGCTTATTGATTTGATCATTAAATACAAGTTAATTGAAAAAAAGAAAGTGAGAGCTAATGTCAAGGCTTTACAGGATAAATTAAAAGGTTAAAGGAAAATGGAGAATTTTGTCAAGTATGATCAAACATTATTAGGTAACATTGTAGCCATGGTAAAGTCTTTAATGAATAAGAAACAACAGAAATTCGATAGAGACAAGATAGATTATGAGAAGCAGCAAGTTTATATATGGCAACGCTATACTACAAATGCACAAAAGCCTCAATCAAAATTTAATTCCAAAAATCAAAATAATAAAAAACAAGGTGATTCCAAGACCCCAAATAAATCCATCCTTAAATGCCAAGGAGACGCATACAGTTTTGAGTCAGATGGATCTAATTATGAAAGTCGATCACTGGGGGTTTCATTTTGTGATGATGATGATAATTGGCGAGTAAGATCTACCTCCCCTGAAACCGACTCTTCACAAAAATCTGCAATGATGCCCTCTCGGAAAGAAGAAAAACCATCATACTCCCTGTTTCAAAGGGAGTCAAAAAGCGAAAGAGGACAAGGAGATCATCAAAGAAGAGGAGGGTGGGAGGAGGGGGATCAAGGGGATCGAGCAAAAGAAAGAAATATACATAAGAGATGAAGTGGATAATGTCATTAACATTTCTCATAAGATTCTTACAGATGAACAGATTGCGGTTCTTAATAGAGGTTTAAACTTTGCTCCATACCATGATTTCAATTTATTCAATACCATCATTGACCTCCAAAAATTCACTCGTAAATTGTCCCTTAAAAAATATTTTAATAGCAAAGGGACAACTGAGGTTCCACTTTATTCTACTGCTAGATGTTTATCTCAGAATGTTGATGGTAATGATGTTTCAGTGGGGAGTTCAGAGTTGTCATCATTTCGTGAACAATGTGCTCTATTAGACCTTATAGATCTCTATAATGAACAATATCAGGATTTGGAGCCTAAGATCCCTTCATCATTCAGCTTCTTTGGTCAATTACATTCAGGCCTTAAGAGGAAATTTTTGTCCTCAAATTTTTAACAATCATAATATTAAGACCTTTGAGAAGCTGGTTGAGAGGGATCTCAGGTTATTGGCTAGGGGTATTGTACCCCTTGGGGTTTGCTCTTTAAATAGAATGAATTTGTGAGACAGTGATTTCCAGGAGGTGATTGCTCTCAGAGACGATAGGTCTATTACAATTAAAAAAGCGGATAAGGGAGGGGCCATTGTGGTGCTTTCTTCCTCAGATTATCAGGCAGAGGCACTTAGAATACTTGAAGATTCTGATTCTTATACAAAACTGACACATGATCCTACATTTGAGTTTTTGCACCTTTTAAAAGAGGTTCTTGAAGTGGGTAAAGCTCTATTTGTACTTAACACAAAGGAATATGAGTTTCTCTATAATGCCTCACCTGTTGTGCCCATCTTCCACCATCTCCCAAAGATCCATAAGTCACTGGTCCGCCCTCCTGGGCGGCCCATTGTGGCTAGTATTGGATCTTTGGGAGGGAGATGGGTTATCACGCTATATTGATGGGTTTTTACAGCCTCTGGTTAAAAGTTTACCTTCTTTTCTGAGAGACTCCATGGATCTGTTATCTGCCATTAAGAGTGTTAGTTCGAAAAAGACATTTAGATGGGTGACATTAGACGTTATGTCACTCTATTCAATCATAGATCATGACCAAGGGATTCAAGCAGTTGAATTTTTTCTTGATGCTTCCACATTGTCCATTTCATTACGTGCCTTTCTTTTGGATTCTATTATGTTTCTTCTCACCCACAATTATTTTTCTTTTGATGCACAGTTTTATCTTCAGACACGAGGTACTGCTATGGGGACGTCTTTTGCCCCCTCTTATGCTAATTTGTTTATGGGACTTTGGGAATCCACACACATTTTCGATGCTGATAATTCTTTTCATCATCAGATTATTTTTTATAAACGGTACATTGACGATTTGATTATGATTTGGGATGGGGATTCATTATCTTTGCACACTTTTATTCAAATACTTAATATTAATTCTTTAAATCTTAAATTTACATATGAGGAACACATGAATCACATTAATTATTTAGATATCAATTTATTTATTGACACGACTGGCACTATTCAAACGGACATCTTTAGAAAGTCTAATTCACGGAATACATTATTGGAAGCAGACAGTAGTCACCCTAAATCTTTGGTTCGGAGTATACCCAAGGCGCAATTTCTTCGCCTGAGGCGACTTTGTTCAAATGACGATTTATTTGAGCAACAAGCAGAGGAATTAAAAAACAGATTTGTCCAAAGAAAATATAATCATATTGACATTGAGGAAGCATATATGTGTGCTAAATCTACAAACAGGATAGATTTGTTATCAAAGTCATCTGTGAAGTTTAAGAAAGATCATGAATTGGATAGGGAGACATCTCCTCTACTTGTCACTCAGTTTAGTCGACAGGCTGAACAGATACATTCTATCATTTATAAACATTGGGGGACCCTTACTCTTGATAAAGACCTATACAGTTCAGTTAACCAGGGTCAAGACATTACCTTTAGGAAATCAAAAACCTTATCAAATTATCTCTCTCCAAGTTTGTTTAACTCTATGGAGCCAAAAAAATCTGATAACATGAAAGGTTTCTTTAAATGTGGAAAATGTTGTATTTGTTGCTATGCGAAACCGATCAAATCCATTAAGACTATCTATTCTAGAAGGAATTATAGGATCCCATCCTTTATCAATTTGCTATATACTATCTTACTTGCGGCTGTGGCCAAGGTTATGTGGGCCGTACCATACGTCCTGTTAAAAATAGAATTATGGAACATATTCGTTCCATAAAAAGAAAAGATTTAATGTTACCAGTTTCTAAACATTTTGCTGATTGTCCTTCAGGCAGTCTATCAAATTTTCAATTTTCAGTTGTAGAACTAGTGTCTATGCCCGTGAGAGGGGGTGATAGATTAAAGCTTCTCAACCAACGTGAGATCTTTTGGAATCATTCTTTGGATACATTATTCCCTGCAGGAATTAATACAGAATGGGATTTAAAACATTTTCTATGAATTTGCTTGCTATGCTTCTGCTTTATGATATTATTGACTGATCGTTTGATCATTAAGATATTTACTCATTTTCCTGATCTGCTTTTCATATGATCATATAAGATATTTTTTTTTCTGATAGTTCCTTTTGGCTTTCATTTTCATTCATTTTTTCATCATTTTTTTCATTTCTCTCTAGCATAATATGTTTCATACATGTGTTCTGATCATTTTAAATTCTGGCAGATTTATTATCTAAAATCATATCTATTATGTCTTGAGTGGAGATTGATATGATTACAATGATTACATTGTTTATATTCTGCTATATTGCATCAAGTTAACAGGTTAATGAGTTATGTACATATTGACTGTTTATTATAGATTTGGACATATGTATTTCTATGCCTCCACAGATGTTATATATGTGTTATAGATTTTTTTGTATGTTGTTGGTCTTTTTTATTGCATTTTTATCTGTTTATTATCTCTTTGTGGATCTCTTCCCTCTGAGCATTACGCCCCTTTCCTGTGTTTCGTTTTCACAGGGGATTTGTGTCCTGGGGGTTTGTTTTTACCTGGGCACAGGTAGGCAGTGCTTTTGAGGGTGTAGACCATATAAGAGTTTGATTTAGACCATTGAAACTACTCTTTGATAAAGCGCACCATGCGAGAAATGCGTTAGAGATTTCTCTTTTAAATAGTTTATGTCCCATTAAATTTTTGTTATTTTTTCATTTGGCCTCCAGTTCTCGTTTTTCATTGCTGTGCTCCTAATTTTTTCTCCTGTTTATCCACATATAAGCATATAGATAACAAAGATTGAATTGCAGTTTTTGAAACTATTAATTCTATACCTTTTTTGTGGACTGTGGGAAAAGAAATACTGGGTCGGTGTCATGTATTTGCATACATTACATGTCCCGCAGCAAAAGGACCCCTTAGTCTCACAAAACATTTTGGATTTACTTTGGATATTTCACTTTTGGAAACATACCCCACAATTGTCTTGGCCCTGCGTAAAACGCATTTAGGGCCTTGTTCTTCATATTTCTTTAGGCCTGGTTCCATCATTAATAAATTCCAGTGTTTATTTAGAATTGATTTAACCTGACAACTCCTCCTAGTATATTGAGATATAAAGAGTGGTAAGTCAGGACAATCCTTTCCAGTCATCCCCATTCCTCTCACGTCTTTTTTCTTCATCCTTGACTCTTTTGTACCAATCAATGATTGTCTATCAATATTAGTAACCTCATCAATAGCTTTTTGTAGTAGTTCTGGTGCATATCCCCTCTCTATGAATCTCAATTTCAGTTCCTCAGACCTATCTTGGAATCTCTCCAAAGTGGAGCAATTCCGTCTCAGTCTGAGGAACTGACCTTTCGGGATGCCTGATATAAGAGGTTGGGGGTGACAGCTGTCCGCCCTCAGGAAGGAGTTTCTAGCATTTTCCTTCCTGAAGGTATCTGTTTGTATACATAATTCTAGATCTATATAGAATAGAAGGTCCAAAAACTTTATTTGTTGCATATTGAAATCAAAAGGGATATTAGTGTTAACATATGTGAAGAATTTGTGTAGTGTGTCCATATCACCTTCCCAAATAAAAATATGGTCATCGATATAACGCTTATAAAAAACAATATTATCCCTAAAGTGATTAGTGCTGATATAAATAAACTGTGCTTCCCACCACCCTATAAATAAGTTGGCATACGAGGGGGCAAAACTTGTCCCTATTGACGTGTCTTTCTGCTGTAAATAAAATTTGGGCTCAAACATAAAATAATTGTGAGTGAGTAAAAAATCAATAGCTTCCAAAATGTCACGCTTGTGCTCGCCACAAACCTGGGTCGGACCGCGTGGCTGAGATGGGGTTGTAAAAGCATCGACCTTAGACCGCGCAGGCTGATCCGGATTGCGCAGTTCGTAGTCGTACGTAGCAGGATCAGGAGTGGAGAAGACAGCATCGACAGTGGACAGGCCAGGGTCAGGATCGGGGACATCAGGATTAACATTGTTCAAGCAGGAGTTCGGCAACAGGTAGTCAGGAGTACCCCGCTTCAGCTTAGGAGCGCGGGAGTGGCCTCTGCGCGTGCGGCAACCATGGCCCATGGTACTGGTCTCAGGAGGTGATAGGCAGACCAGAGTAGAACACCGCCTAGCTGCACTGGTAAACCAGTGCTTCAGCGCAAGAGTCCTG
The DNA here is from genome assembly GCA_036426205.1 of Ascaphus truei. Lineage (NCBI taxonomy): Eukaryota > Metazoa > Chordata > Amphibia > Anura > Ascaphidae > Ascaphus > Ascaphus truei. The sequence goes on from WSYH01002032.1 coordinate 83,941, forward strand.
AGCGGGCTGGGGAATCCTCCGTTTCAGCGCAGGAACCAGGACACGGCCTCTGCAATAGAGAATGAGCAGCAGACCCCAGGAACCAGGAAGCTGAAGAAACACTGGGGAAACAATCTGCTTCAGCACAGGAGACAGGAACAGACTGCTGCATAAATATAGCAGCTGGTCACAGGAAACAAGGAGCTGAAGTCAACAAGGAGAGTACTCAGCTTCAGCACAAGAGACAGGAACAGACCGCTGCATGACAATAGCAGCCGGCCTTAGGAAACCTGGAACTGAAGACAACAAGGAGAGTACTCAGCTTCAGCACAGGAGACAGGAACAGACCACTGCATGACAATAGCAGCCAGCCTTAGGAAACCAGGATAACAAGCCAGGTGCTTGTGGCAGAACAGTTAGTGACATCCAGAAAGGACTATGCTCGGCAGGGAGCATTGTGGGAAAACAGTACTTAAAGATCAGTGAACCAATAGCAGAAGGGGTGTGTAGCAGTATTGCTTTGGTGAGTGAATCCAGGCTGCAGTAAATATCAGGGGAAGTGTTCCAGGACTGCACAAGTCTGCAAGGTAAGGCAAACAGTAAACCGAGGAGCAGATTCCTTACACAAAATAAAGGTTGTGTTAAATATAGAGTTATTTGGACCTTCTATAAAATGTTGAACAGCTGTCAAACCTAGCTTGTGTTTTATTATTGTATAGACGGAGGTAACATCCATAGATATCCAGATATAAGATTGTTTCCATTTAATTTTTTGAATTTGATGTAATAGGTCGCCAGAGTCAAGGATGAAGGAGGGCAATTCTCTCACAAAGGACTGTAAATATTTATCCACATATCGTGAGAGTCCATCTCCCAAAGATCCAATACTAGAGACTATTGGCCGGCCTGGAGGGTCTACCAAAGTCTTATGGATCTTTGGGAGATGGTAAAAAACAGGGACGACTGGGTTAGGGTTAAGGATGAACCCTATTTCATTCTTAGTTAAAACATTAGTAAATAGACCAAGATCTAATAAATCCATTAAAGAACTCAAGATTTCCATGGTGGGGTCCGCTGGTAGTACAGAGTAGGAGGAAACATCACCAAGTTGGCAATATGCTTCCTTGAGATATTCAGTCCTACTCTGCACCACCACCGCACCCCCCTTATCCGCATTATTTATAATTAAATCAGCATTATCCTGGAGTGATTTTATAGCCAACCTTTCATCCTTACTCAGATTGTCCTGACTACCAAAGCCTGTGAGAAAAGAGTAACCTTGGGACAAAAGACGGAGATCCCTAATCACTAAGTTTTCAAACATAGTTATAAAGGGACCCTTTGCATATATAGGATAGAAAACAGAACCTTTCTTCAGGTAGGAATTCCAGTCACTAAAACATTGATTAATAAAACTGTCCAGCACCTTGCCCTGCTAAGCCCATAAGTCGTCCATGTCCCTCAGGGTACAGAATTCCCTGAAGGAAGATACGCGAGTTGTGGGCTGGGGAGGACCGGTAACTGGATCCATAGCAGTTAACTCAGAATGGTGTTCATCCTCTGAGAGCATTTCTGGATTATCTGAAAGAGAATCTTGTGTGTCTTTGTTGTTAAAGAATTTCTTTAAAGTTAACTTGCGCACATACTTGTGCACATCAATTGCAACATCAAACAGATCAAGATCCATTGTTGGTGCGTATTTAAGACCCTTATTCAATAAGGACATTTCTGCCCTAGATAATTCATGTCTAGATAAATTTATAACATTATTCTCTATGAATTCTTCTTCCTTTTGGGAGGTTTTCTTTTTCCATCTGTGTCTTTTCCCTCTCCTTGTCCTTTTAAATTTTTTTGAAAAAGTGAAAAGTTTTTTTGTTGTTTTGCATATTGTGTGTTCTTAGACTGACTCGTTGAAGGTTCCGTTCTACTTCGATAGTCTCCATTTGTCTGCCCTCCTTCACCCTTTTGTCTCTCCATCTCATGCAAAAGATAACCCTGTTGTTCGTCTATGTCCCCAAAGGAGACAGTATGCGCTGAGGGTTCTACATCAGAAAATTTCGATTGTCCACTCTGATCACTTTTCCCTTTCAATATTGATTTGCGTGGTGTAGATCTAAGGTGTGAGTTGTTTTGGGGGGCCCCATATGAACGATCAACATTCTGATTCACTCTTTGCCATGCGTAGATTTGCTTTTTTGTGTAATCTAGTTTAAGCCTGTCGAATTCTGTTTGTTTTTTCGCCATAATATCTGCTTCTACACCAGCCACAACAAACTGCGATCATAATTTTTAAAACCCTCAATGTCCTTGAATTTTATTAGTCGTTTTTGTAAGTCAGTAATTTGATCATTCAATATTTCCTTCTTTCTATATTTCTCTTTGATAATAAGGTCCATTAAGTTAAATGAACAAATATTCAATGTGTTAATCCATTTTTCCTCAAACTCTTTGTTTTGAAACCCAAAACTAGGTGCTTTCTTTATCTGCAAGACCCTGGGGATCCTATTGACTTGTGCATTGTTCTCCAGCGTAACTGCATCCCACCAGACTCTAGTGTGTGTAATTAACAGCCTCTCCATTTTTTGAAAGTACATCTTCAGATCAGTAATATCACAAGGGTCATCATCAATAATATTCTCAAACACCTGTAATGCTTTTTTCTTCCTAGACGTGTCATCGTGGTAATTAAAGTTATAATCGGTTGGTGCAACAGGTTCCCGGGAACTATCAGTATCTTCCATCAGTAAGCTATGGATGCTTAAACTTTTGTAATAGAAAAAATCTCCTTAAATAAGGAAAAGTGGGACCCACTCATACGATGTAACCAAACTTAAATATCCGGAAATGTATGTGAGCAACCATCACAATAAAGTCACGTAAAGTCAATTAGTGATATGCGCTCCAACATATAAGTCCAATCCTGGTATAAATCCTTTGAGTAAAATGTAGAAAATAGGTACTGGGGCTAGTGAGGTATGTATTCATAATATTGCATATACCATATGTCAAAAGCTTTAACCCTGAAGGCCGAAGGCTGAAATATGAAGAAAATCAGACCTACAGCCTCATTGGGAGAGTCCAGAGGTAGGTAGAAAAAGAAGAATGGTAGTGTGAAGATGGTCAGCGCAAAACCCATGGACCTCACGATATTGATGAAACCGGATGAAGTTGAATAAAAAATGAATAAAAACACAGTATTAGTGCATAGCATCCACATGTGTGGGGGATAAAAGGGGGGGGGGGAGGGGAGGGATAGGTGTGGATGGTGGATACGATGGAAGGGATGATGGTGAATTTCCACTATCTAATCAATGAAACATAAACATATGGATTCAGTGACTCACACGGGCTTGTGTGGTAATTCTCCCTCAACGCAGACTGTAGTGGGTTAATGAAGACTCATATAATGGAGTCTTAATAAGCATAAAACTCACACGGCCTAATGTGAGTTCTTGCCCTCAGAGGGTGGTGTCAGCCTGTATGGGTGGTGTGTAGTCGTCTCAGCAAAATATCCCCCAATAGGTATGGATGTGTGAGTGTCTCCTCTCCCCGTTTCCCAGAAGACCAAAAGAATGTGTGCAAACCAGGGTTAGCAATATAACAGGTCTTTATTCGGTTAACAGTTAGGACATGAGCATAAACAAGCATACATGTTGTAAAAACATAAGGATTATAAAACAATATATGACAAGGTGAAATAGGCAAAACAAAAAGCACACTCACACTCAATTGCAACTTCTGTTGCCCAGCATCAGCCGCTTGGTTTGATCCTGCACGATTTCCTCCTCCGTTGTTGCTCTCACTGGCGCGTCTGGCCGTGGAACCGGAAGAGGGGATCTGCACCGGATGTCCTGCGGTCGGCTGGGTCCCTCTCTCAATGAGCTCCGGCAGGGAACAACGCGTTTCGCAATAAGCTTCGTCAGTTCCCTGCTCCTAGTTTCGCAAACTTGTATGTGGGAGATTGGGAGGACAATGTAATTTGGACTAATAATCCATTTTCAGAGAAGGTTATTATATGGCGTCGGTATATAGACGACATAATTTGTGTTTGGGATGGAGATCTTGAATCCACGGAATTATTTCTAACACACTTGAACCAAAATGAATATAACCTCAAATTTACTTGTGTTACTGATACAACAACAGTCGAATTCTTGGATCTCAAACCTACGATTTCTGACAACAACATGGTTAATACCAAAACACATTTTAAGAAAGTAGATATGAATTAACTTCTAATGGCGAATAGTAGTCATAAAGCCTCCTGGATACGGAATATACCAGGGGGACAATTCACAAGACTGAGGAGAAATTGTAATAACATTGATGTCTTTGATCAACAAGCAGGGATACTCATGAATAAGTTCATTGAGAGGGGTTATTTAACACACATCTTAGAAAAAGAACTTCTAAGAGTTAGGAATATGAATCGCGATTCCATGCTGTTACCTAAAAAGAGGAAAGAAACAAACATGAATAGTGAGATTAGTGTACCTTTTATCACAAATTATAACGTAGCTCAAAAAGATATTGAATGCATTATTGGTAAATACTGGGGTATTCTGTGCAATGATGTGGTACTGGGCCCACATCTCGTGAAATCACCCAAATTTATCTATAGAAGGGCTAGAAATTTGAAAAATATCTTGGTCCCCAGTGACATTGGCAGGAGTGTTAGTAATATAATTCCCAGTAATTGGTTAAGTGTTAAACCTAGTGGTAACCATATGTGTGGGAAGTGTTCTATTTGTAAATATATGCATCCAGATAGAAAACAAATAATTTCGAAAAGCAACAATGAAACATTTTCAGTAGAAGACTTTATACTCTGTACGTCAATGTTTGTGGTTTATGTAATAGAATGTGGATGCGGTCTACAATATGTAGTCAGGACTAAGCGCTGCCTAAAAATCCGCATCCAGGAACACATCAGAAACATCAGAAGTGGATATGAGAAACATAGTGTTTCTAGACACTTTTTGTTACATCATAAGAAGGATCCTTCAGGTCTGAGGTTTAGGGGTTTTCAACATATACCTTGTGAAAGAAGGAAAGGTGATAGAGTTAAGAAACTCTCCACTCAAGAAACGTTTTGGATATTTAAGCTAAATACAATGTCCCCTAAGGGATTAAAAGAAGACATAGATGTCTGGGCTTTGTATTGATTCATTAGGAGTTTGTCTCTGTCTCTCTAGTTTGATCTCAACTTCGGTAATTTATTACCATTTTTTATACATTATTCAATGTGTAAATTTGTCTGCCATTTTATTAATTAAGATTTTGTTATTAATATTGTTTTCTTTTTATTTTTAGGTTCTTATTTGAATTTCCTATTTGAATTTTATATGTTAATAAAAAATGTGTTTTTATGTGCTTTGATTGCCAGTGAATTGTTGATCTGCTTGGGTTACCCCTCCTCTTTTGCACCCCTTCCTATTATGATTCTGATTGGGAGCTATTAATTAATCACTGTCCAATACAGGCAGAGGGAGGTATACTTAAGGCAGACTGAATTCATTGCCAAACTATTCCCTGGTGAAGTAGCGGGAGCTACGAAATGCGTAGGATTAGCTGATTTTATTGCTCTATTTTAACTGTACTATTGGTGCAATACTGCCATTTATGTTATACCACTTGGTGGTTCATCGAATTGTTGGTGCTACGACCTTGTATCCCCATTTGATCGGGTGCATTGGGAATCTAATACACACTGGACTCATTATACTGCACCGACACACTTTATTCGAGCAAATACCCAGTATGTACCTGGCAGATACCTGGACTGCGCCGCTCCTCACCTCTGACAAGCCCCGTTGCGTTTGCCTTCCCAGCCTGGGTTCATGCCTGGCTGACGGGTGGCTGATCTGTTAAATGATAATGATTAGGATTTAATAGGCTGCAATGCTTCGCGTGTCTACCAGATGGCATAAATTCATGAATTGTAATGCAGTATATATATATATACTGTGCAGTATTGCAGCCAGGGGGAATAAAATGCTTCAATCCCTGCCTGGAAAATAACCCAATGCACTCGGGCAAAAAACAGTCACAAACCTCAATACACCCGGGTATACCCGAATTCGTGGGACTAGCCAAGCTCGAATAAAGTGTGTCGCCAGTGTACGTTCAACGTGTACCACGAGGGCACTTACGCCTGTTGCCATGACGTCCTCTAGACGCGACCCGGAAGTGCGACGGGAACACGCTTGCCAATACCGCTGGGAGGAACCCACCTGCGTGAGAGACAGTCCCATCAGATCGAGCCGTTTTTCCCCAGGATCGCGTATCGAGGACACGTTACAAACCTCAGGAATCTCCGTTGCTGTGTTATCCAGATCCGCCTAAACACCTGTTGCTGAGTTGTAATCCATTGTGCTAATAGCACTCAATGCGCTTGTTCTATCTACCTAATGTACGCTTAATACTTACCCTTATTTATGGAATAATAATTTTTGATATACTTCACTATGCAGTTTGCGCTGTTTTCTTGCGTTTATTGTCTGTAGTACTGTCGGAGTGCTGAGCCACCCTGACCATCTAACAGCTGCAGCTGCCACTGTATACACAGACTTTGTATGTATTTACCCTAAGAACAAAGAGATACCGGCGCCTAATTAGTCCAATTTGGTGGAATAGTGAAAGTCCAATGGAAGTGATGTTAGTCCCAAAGTGATCTGCTGTCCCTTAGTCTTGAGGTGACCTGATGGGACTTCGTTCGTGGGATTGGAACATGCAATGAAAAGAGAGATAGTTAGTGCAACACTGTTATGAATATTCACACAAAGATGAACTCACAGACTGACTGACAACACTAACAGGACATACAAACACAGAAGCAAAGCTAACAGTAAAATTAGTTTTAATATAACTAGAATTATAAAAAGCTGGACAGTAATAGTGATGTCAATCCGGTTGGGTAGAACCTGAGTGACACTCACAGGATGGCAAAAGATTACTGGCATAGGATAAGGATGCTAGCTCCACGTGCAGTGAGTCTTCAGAATGCCGAGAGCTCCGTGTGCTCCTCCATGTGTCCTGGTTTGGACCGGAAGTGACGTCTCCGGTGTGAGCCCGGACCGGTAGTGACGTCACCGGACGTGACGTCAAGGCCTGGCAGACCCGTCCGACGGAGCCGAGGGAAGCAACGATATTCTCTCCTCTGGTCCTCCACACCAGGCTGTAATACTCGGCAATGGACCTGCTAGTTCCTGCTTGTCCCTTAATGTCCCTTAATGTCCAGAAAGTAAAAGAAAATAGCCTAGAGACCACATCTCAAGGGTCCCTAACACTAACATAAATTCTTAATAACCTGTGCATTACCAGGAAGAATGATTAATAATAAATCTGTCAAAATTAGTTGCTAATTTTCAATAGTTCACCTGTTCCAGCACTGATACCCCAAATAGTTTCTTGGAAGGAACAGAGCCATTCTTGAAGCAATGTGGGCTCCACTGGAAAGGCTGTGACTCTGTCCAGTATATACGGGGGTTATGCTGTTGAAGTCCCAGGATGACGTTGACTGACGACATTTGAATGACATCCAATTGAATCTTCTCGGTATGAATTTTTCCAATATGTAGCTGAAAGGGGGTGGTTTGAAGAGAGATAAAAGAAGGTTGTATGGGTCGACCATCAATAGCCTCCAGCCCTATTGGGTGATTCTTACGTACCAAGGGAATTTTTTCTCTCTCTACGAAATCCTTGTCAATGAAATTCCCACCTGACCCAGAGTCCAGAAAGGCCCATGTAGTGGCCTTGAAGGTGTCACCGACAAGTGTGATTGGAATTAGGAGCCTGGTTGGCAGTTTGGGAGGAGAAGGAGATACAGTTCCCAGTGTGATCCTCCCAGCTATCACTGGGATTTGGCGTTTCCTGATTTAAGAGAACAAGCAAGCACCTGGTGTCCGGTGTTACCGCAGTAGAGAAAGACCCCGGCATTACGTCTGCGTTACCTCCTAGCTGCATGGATCCTTCCAAATCCGGAGGAGGAAGGTTAACGACCCCTGTGTATTGACTGTGGGGAGGCTGTGTACCTTGATTGCGACGGACTCTCTCGGTTCTCTTCTCCAATAGCTGTTGATCCATTCGAATGCATAGGGTGACGAACTCCTCCAGATCCGTGGGGTGCTCCTGTGCCGCAAGTTCGTCCTTAAGATTTTCGGACAAGCCTTGCCAGAAGGCTGCTGTCAATGCCTCATTATTCCAGCTGGTCTCGGTGGCTATGGTACGAAATTCGACCGCGTACTAGGCCACGGGCGGCTACCTTGGGAAATATTCAAGAGAGAAGTGGCAGTGGTTACCTTGCATCCAGGGGTGTTGAATACTCTGCGGAATTCTATAGTGAATCGTGCAATGCCACTTGTGAGGTCCGGTCTTTGCTCCCAGATGGGCAAAGCCCAGGCCAAAGCTTCATCAGTTAGCAAGGATACACTGTAAGCCACCTTAAAGCACTGGGACAGAAAGCAAGATGGCATCAGTTCAAACTGAATAGATCACTGGTTCAGAAAAACGCGACAACCAAGATGGTCACCGCCATAGCAGTTGGTAGTAGGTAGTCGTGGTTCGGAAGCTGGGGTCACAGGAAAGGGTGCTGGGACAGGTGCCACTGAGGAGACAGAGTGACAGGGGTCTCGTTGGGTATGGTCGGAGATAGCTTGCACTGAGCATTGGAGTAACTCAATAGGTAGGCCATTTTGCGCCAGGTATTTCTCCAGTTTGTCAAACATGTTGGTGTGCTCTTTCAAAACTCAACCCACTTCAGTGGGGTCCATGTTTGTGCAGCTGAGCATACTGTAATGAGTGCTCACCACAAACAGGATGGGACTGCGAGGCTGAAGTGGGGATATTGGTAAACACCAACCTACAACCGCGTAACCGCGTCCGGAGTGCAAAGTGAAGGTTGTGTAGCTGGGTCAGGGTAGGAGAGGTCAGAATGGTCATGATACTCACCATGGTCTAGTATTGGAGAAGTTAGATGGTCATTGTGTGTAGCCGGGGTCCAGGGGTAGAGAAGGTGGGAGTCCAAATGCAAGCCGAGGTCAAGGGTCAGAGAAGGCAGAGGTCCAGGTACAAGCTGAGGTCAAAAGGTACAAGAGAGCAAGACAGAATGCACAGAGCAAAAGCAGGGCAGCAGGATGAGTGAGGTAAGCACTATGTAACATAAACAAAGTTTATGCTCAGCCAACTTGCTTGAGGCAAGGCTGAGCATATAAAAATCAGATAGCCAATGAGAGAGTATCACAAGGGTGTGAGCAATGAGTCATTAGACATAGGCTGTCCACTGATAGGCAGGGGCAGGGTGTATCGCAGGTGTGGAGTATCTGATGGTATTAACCCCTTGCATGCCTGTGTTAGTGGGACACCGGTGTGTAGTCCTATCAGTGCTAGGAACGTCCACTGGGACGTCATGGACCACGTCACAGGGGTGGGGCCGATACCCTATCCTGGTATGTGCAGCGCGGCGCTTGAACGTTATCTTCGTGCGGGGCACAGAACAGGACATGTCACCAGGGTGGAGCCTAAGCCCGATCCGCGTGGTGTCCCCCAGCCTGGCAGCAAGACTCCTGTGCACAACCTCAGTGTGAGGTGCGTCACCTGACTTGTCACTGGACACATACTGGGGTGGGACCGAAGTCCAATCCTCACAGTACCTGAACAATCAGGGCTGAATTAAGACAGCTTTGAGGCAGCTTGATAAGGAGGCTACTGCTGATAGTAGACTTTCTCAGAGTACAGAGCTGTCCTGTCCAGGCTGCTTGATCCTGAAGGATTGCCTGGACTCACTTAGGACAGGAGTCCCAACCAAAAAGATAAGGAGTTGATCTTATTTGTGTATCCATGAATGTGTTATTTAAAGCTGATAATCGGTTTAGTTGGCCTGCCCATAGCTAGGCTAATATTGTATAGTTAGGCTCCCTACCATGGAGTAGGCGTTATTTTTATGTTTTGTGTTTATCTTAAAGGTCTGGTGTGCCTAATGTTTATTTGATTGTGGAAAATAAACCACTGAAGTTAAAAACCTTACCCATGTTAGGGACTCTTACTGACCCTACCGCGGAGCATTCCTGCCACAATGCCATCGGGGGAAAGTGCTTTATTTACTTTAATTTTATCAAGATGCCTATGGACTTCTTCCTCCGTTAGAACAAACACTCAACAAGTCACACATTGTACTAGTACCAAACGAAAAATTTAAATTTGTGACTGTTGGCAATGCCCAATCAGAATGTTAAAAAAAATATTACATGATGCGATTAGTGACTTGGCAGCTGGCAATAAGTATGATGATGATTATGGATTTGGTGGTAGACTGACAGTTGACATTAGAAGTAGAGGTTGGTGAATGTGTCAAAATTGTGAAGATAATAAAAATGACCAGCTACTTTATACAATTCAGCATGCAGCCACGATTCGCACATTCGATTTGGCCTAACATTTGTCTCACCTTTGAACTTTACTACAGAAAACAAGGGTTTTGCAGATGAGGACTCCAACTAAGAATAGTCTCCATATCTCTCCATACAGTACATTATTTCAGGTTGTGAAGTTATGGGAAATTGAAGTGCAGTGTATTACAGTATTTACTTTGAAAAATGAACAACAGATTTTAGTCTGTTTAATTCAAGCCTACTATTGGCCCAAACAAGCAGCCCATCTACCGTCTCCAAAACCACAGAGAAAATCAATAACTGGCAGAAGGAATGAAATTCAAAAAGTGAAACAATAAAAACTCAGAATTCTATAACTATGAGCAGACTACTCAAATTAATGCATAGCTATAATACAGAGTAGGAAGAAGAAGACAGGACTTCTTATTGGCTATCTTACCCTATGCCGTTAACAATCTATTAGGCCTACTGTATACAGCAACCTAGAGCAAGACGTTGAACTGAAGAGGGAGGTGATGTGGTAAAGATGTCTTGCTTGTCATCAAGTAGATTTGAAAGATCTTCTGAAATTCCAACTAAATCTTTATCATCTAACCCTGTTGTGATCATATCCCCCCCTGTCCCGCCCCCCAATTGGGAAGGGTCTCCTTCTATAATCCCTACTCTCACACAGATCTTTAACTCTTCCCTCTACTCTGGTACCTTTCCATCCTCCTTCAAGCATGCAACTGTTATACCATTACTCAAAAACAGCAAGTTTGACCCTACCTGTCTTTCTAACTATCAACCTGTCTCCCTCCTGCCTTTTGCCTCCAAATTCCTTGAACGTCTTGTATTCTCTCGATTGCTACATTTTCTCAACACCTATACTCTCCTAGACCCTCTACAATCTGGCTTCCGCACTGCTTACTCCACTGAAACAGCCCTCACTAAAATAACTAATGACCTCCATGCTGCCAAAGACAGAGGTCATTACACTCAGCTCATATTACTCGACCTCTCTGCAGCATTTGACACTGTGGAACACCCTCTTCTCCTTAACATTCTCCATACTCTTAGTATTCGGAACAAAGCTCTATCCTGGATCTCCTCTTATCTCTCCCATTATACTTTCAGTGTTTCTTTTGCTAACACCTCCTCCTCCTCTATCGATCTCTCTGTGGGGGTACCCCCGGGTTCTGTCCTAGGACCTCTTCTCTGTTCCCTGAACACACTTTCTCTAGGTGACCTAATCACATCTCTTGGGTTTAAATATCACCTCTATGCTGACGACAGACACATTTATCTTTCAACCCCTGACCTTACACCTGCTGTACAGACCAAAGTTTCTGAATGTCTCTCTGGGATATCATCCTGGATGGCCATCAGCCAACTTAAACTAAACATGGCAAAAACAGAGCTCATACTTCCTCCCAAACCTGGCCCTACTACCTCCTTCCATATTACTGTAGGAAGTACTATCATTCATCCAGTAGCCCAAGCATGCTGCCTAGGTGTCACACTCAACTCCTCTCACATTCTCCTCTCACATTCAAAATGTATCTAAAACATGTTGCTTTTGCCTCTGCAATATAAGAAAGATATGCATTTTACTCTGTTACTCGACTGCTAAACTTTGACTCAGGCCCTCACTCTCTCCCGTCTCGATTACTTTAAGCTCCTGCTGTCTGGCCTTCCTTCCTCTCACCTGTCTCCCTATCTAAACCCTGCTGCCAGAATCACTCTACTCTTTCCTAAATCTGTCTCAGCGTCTCTCCTGCTAAAATTACTCTCCTGGCTTTTATCAAATCTAGCATCTCACACTCAATTCTCCTCCTCACTTTTAAAGCTTTACACTCTTCTGCTCCTACTTACATCTCAGCCCTAATTTCTCGCTATGCACCATCCTGACTCTTGCGTTCTCCTCAAGGATGTCATCTCTCTACCCTCTTTGTATCTAAAGCCCTCTCCCACCTTAAACCTTTCTCACTGACTGCCCCGCACCTCTGGAATGCCCTTCACCTCTCAATACCCGACTAGCACCCTCTCAATCCACCTTTAAGACCCACCTTAAGACACACTTGCTTAAAGAAGCATATGAGTAGTGCAATGGCTAATACTATACATGATACATAAAGCTGAGCCCCCTGCAGACGCACTTACCTGAATGCCCTCCTACTGTCTTTGTATGTTCTCCCCACCAATTAGATTGTAAGATCCTCGGAGTAGAGACTCCTCTTCCGAAATGTTACATTTATGACTGAAGCACTTATTCCCATGATCTGTTATTTGCATTATTTCTTATTTATATGATTGTCACATGTATTACTACTGTGAAACACTATGTACACTAATGGTGCTATATAAATAAAGACATACATACATACATACATACATGTGCTGGCTAATGGGCTGACGTAAACTCCAGAGGGGATTTTGGCACAGCATGGGAGAAAACAAAGGAATACATCTTAAGGCATACTGAAAGCAGTGTTTCCCTCTGCTTCTGATTCCATGCCTTGGTTTAGCTTTCTTATAGAAGTATACTTATTTGTAGGCCTTCGTCCTGATTAACTTCAAATTTTATGGAGGCAGTAAGATATTTTCTATAAGGGCAATCTATTGATACTTTCCTGTCTGTTTTATATACCATGATCTTTGGGGTTGCGTGTGGATAGGACAGGGTTGTTGACACTGGGCACTGACTCCACACTATAGGACACAATATAACTTCAACCCATTTAGTTTATTAAACTCCTCTCGATGTTATTTAGTATCTCTAATACAAAGTGGCAGTAACATCGATTGCACCATCATCAAGCCAGCTGTGGGCAGGGCCACCAACAGGGGAGACAAAGGGTACATGTGTCCCGGACCCCCTGCCTGTTATATTAAAAAAAAATGTAAAAAAAAAGTTAAAAAATGGCGGGGATTCCCATGCGCATGCACAGAGCCGAGGTCCAGCAGGGCAAGCCGGGTGTCCTTCCTGCTGCCTGTGGGCCCACTCCCTCCCCCTCGCTCCCCCCACCCCGCTCACAACGTGGGACGGAGGGCGGGAAAGCGCCAACCCAGCACCCCCACGCTGTGCGGTTTCTGCTTGACCTGCGCACTACCAGAAGGCAGCCAGTGCGGGGCTTACAGCGAGAAGTGTGGCTCTGGACTCGGCTGTCATACTCAACCCAAGGAGCCCAAACCACTGCAGGAGCTGCTGGAGGTAAGGGGAGTCTGCACCAATATGACGGCAAACAAGCTGAGGGACTTTCTGCTGGGTCAACATGCTTCAGGTAGGAAGAGCTGTACTGTATCAATAGTCATACTGGCCAGAACTCCCTGTTTATGGGAGAGAATCTCAGGCTTAGCTGAAAGTAAATATATATTAAATATATATATATATATTTTATCTGCTGTCTCCTTGAAAACCATTCCTTCATCCCAAATGGAAGATTTAGGATTTCTCAGCACTTGGATTCTGAATCTCCCTTGGAACGGTTTTTATATTGGCATATATGTCCCAAATATTGGGGGCCATGGACATAATTTATCAAAGCATGCTATGTACTGTTCAAATACCTAGAAAGTGCATGTAAGCCTATAACAGATAAGTGACTAAAGGGTGAAATGTATATTTGTCCCACAAAAATGGCTTCATGTGTTTGTGTAAGTGCATCAAGACCAATTTTATAGTCTGTCTTCCCCCCCAACTCACTGGATATAATCTGATGCTCTCCCCTCTCTCATATGTTAGACTCAAGCCAACAAACGTTTTACATATACAGTACTGGGGCAGTGTAAAATACCTCACTCACCCAGTCAGTCACTGTCACCCACCCAGTCACTGTCACTCACCCACCCAGTCACTGTCACCCATCCAGTCACTCATTCACTCACCCAGTCAGTCACTCACTCACTCACCCAATCAGTTACTCACCCACCCAGTCACTCACCCACCCAGTCACTCATCCAGTCAGTCACTCACTCACCCAGTTAGTCACTCACTCACCAATTCAGTCACTCACTCACCCACTCACTCACCCAGTCACTCACTCACCTGTCTTTTGTTGAAAATATAAAAATAAACAGGTTGCAATGTAATGTTTTTTTCTGTATTAAAATAAGAAACAGTAAAGTAAATGTTGCGCGCTAAAAAATATTTTTCCGTGGTAGGTGCGCTATGGGTCTGGGGGGAGGGGGGG